>JAURVB010010222.1:0-21441 GCA_033002965.1 Piper betle | reverse complement strand
CGGCACCGTCTACGCCATTCGGATTGTGACGGCTGCCAGTGGTGAGGATGACAATGGGGATACAAAGATGACAATGGGGATACAAAGCTCACTCAGGTCCGATCAATCAAACCCATGTCATCATCAAGACATAATTGAATGCATGAAAACAATATTACTCGTACTCGGACATAAAAATAAAACAGCTGCTGGGATAGTCACGAGGTACTTTCAATGGAATTTAATGATTTTTTATTGTGTTTTTTTAATGAAATGATTTGTACGCCATATATTGTTATAATACTGTATCATTGATATTTTATTTTAGTGATATTTTTTCTCCCTTTTTATTTATCAACATTTTTCTATTCTATTTTATTGTGATTCAAATATGTAATTAGATTGCTTTTTTTATTTGATAGAAATCCATTTTATTTCGTAAAAATCGTGGAGCCTGCTGCTATGTGGTGGTCATATATCCACATGTCCGTTTCTAATCTTCAAGACAAATACTCGAAGATTGTTTAATGATATTAAAAATTAATTTGTCATATGTATAAGATAAAACTATCAAATAATACAAAATATAATATTTATAAATCACCCTTTTCAGATTTATTATTTCTCTTCATTTTCTTCAATTTTATTTTTGATCGAAAGAAATAACAATTTTGGTATATGCCACAGTACTAACTACTTAATCAGCAAACATATTTTATTTTATTTTGTCAGGATAGGATGGTTTTTTACTTAATTCCAATAAATGACTTTATAATTTTAAACTTTCTTTTTTATTTTAAATATTTTCGAATCGGCTTTACTTATATATTCCCAAGTCCAACTCTATGAATATCTCTCTTATAATAAATATAAATATTATATTAAAATAAAAAATTTTATTTAACCAAATTAGTATTTGAAATAGAAGTCATATATTTATCGAATCTAAAGGTTACAAAATAATCACATATAATAATTTTATTTATTATTTTATTATTTTACTGGTCGTGGATAAAAAATAATAACTCATGCATTTTTACGTCATTTATAATTGCAATATTTATGATGCATTTTTAAGAAGACCCAAATTATTCAAACTGATTGTGTTTTACTATATATTAATTTTTGCAATTTTAATTACATCCCTCTTTGTAATTTTTTAGCACGCAATTCCTTGGAGGAAAGCTGTCCAGCAATAGTTTTGAGAGAAATGCTACATTGCTAAAGTAGGTGAAAATTTTTTTCTTTTATGAAAAAGAGTTTGCATTAATCAACACATTTAAAGTGAATAATAAAAGGCATTCTATTTTATGAAACTCCTTCCTGAAAAAAGATTATTTTTTTCCATAAGCAAAAGGAACATTTTTAAGAATTGCTAGGAATGAAAATAGCCCATCAAATCACTTTCATGCCAACCAATCCACAGACTATATTATTACGAAATTAATAATTAAGGTGCCAGTGAGCGTCTCAATTCATAAATTATGGTCTGCCCAGGTTATGTGATCCTTCTATTGTAATATATAACTGCAATTGACCTCTGATTAGTGGGGCCTACATGTATTATGCATGAAATAAAATATATTAGATGGTACTAATCATACATTAAAAAATACAAATTATTACTTAAATATAATTTAAAAACTCAAAGCCCAAACTAATGATTCAACTCACACGATACAACTACCGGTTAAATCAAAAGCCAGGCATATTTCAATATGATAAAGAATGAGGACCAACTAAAGACAATAATAGTAATGGCAAATGTGAGCTGAAGAGATCATATAACTCATAAATAGCTTGGTTATTTTAGAGTGTGATTTGATGGCAATGCAAAGTTTGATATATTAATTTTCAAACTTTTATAATTTGGCTTGTGAAAATAGAAGAGAAAATTAATTTAGAGTTGTCAATATGGTTTTTGAGTACATGAGAAATGATATATAGTGCAGATATTTTGATTTTCAGACTAGCCTTTGGAATAAATATGGAGTTTTGAAACTAAGCAAATGAATGATAATGGAACAGGGCATTGCATGAAAAGGAAGAAAGGAAAAGAGTTTTTCCTCATTGTCTTCATATACTGCTGTTGTCGGGCTCGACTGGTACACTGTCTTCTCTTACCTCGGCAGCCCTCTGGCCAGTCCGTGGTTCGCCACCGCCAATATTGCAGCCGGCTTTGTGCTTATCATGTATGTGCTCACCCTACTCTATTACTGGAACAATTTGTACAGTGCCAAGACCTTTCCCATCTCCTCGGAGCTCTTCACTTCCAAGGGAGGTATCTACAACATTTCCAGCATCATTAACTCCAACTTCAATCTTGATGTGGAAGCTTACGAGAAGGAAGGCCCTCTTTACATGAGCACCTTTGCCATGACCTATGTTGTGGGCTTTGCTGTTCTGACTGCAACTGTGGTGCATGTCATGCTCTTCCATGGCAAGTAATTTGGTTCTTCTAATGAATTTTACACAAAATAAAAAATAAAAAAAGTTAAGCTGTCATGCATTTATGCGTGCCCCAATCTACGCATTGCCAAGTGGTAATATGTTTGGAGTATGTGGTAATATTATCCACATAAAAATATTACCACTTACATGTACACTGAGGCATAGAATTTGTGAAAGGTTTTTTTTTTTTGGTATAATTAGATATGAATGATTTGTTCTAGAATATGAAAACAGAGAAATAGTACAGCTGAGCGGATCGACATTTCAAGAGAAAAAAATAGACGTGCACACAAGGCTAATGAGCAGGTACAAACAAGTGCCAGAATGGTGATTTATATCTATTCTGATAGCCAATATTGTGCTCACCTTGCTTGCCTGTGAGTACTACAATGACCAGCTTCAATTGCCATGGTGGGGAGTCCTGGTGGCTTGTGTCTGGCATTTATCTTCACTCTTCCAATTGGATCATCACTGCAACAGCAAATCAAGTAAGGTTTAAAAAACCATAAATAGAATAAATGCCACGATCACATCTTTTGATCCATTTTCATCATCATCCTTGACATTTCTCTGAACAATATTGTTTCGCAATTTTGTGGCAAGCAGCAACCAGGATTAAATAGTCACCGAGAATATCATAGGATACATGTATCCAGGGAGACCTGTTGCTAACATATGCTTCAAAGTATATGGATATATCAGTATGACTCAGGCCATCACCTTTCTGCAAGACTTTTAAGCTTGGCCACTACATGAAGATACCTCCGAGAACTATATTCATGGCACAGGTTAGCTCCATTCCGTACACTTTGTCGTTTGTAGTCTTAAATTATTATTTTCAAATTGAATTCCAATATGAAGCATGCAAGATCTATGTAAAAACTAACAGCATAATCATGATCCAGAACAATGAACAATATATAAAGAAACCAAATCCTTATTGTATTGTAAAAAATAGAAAACGACCACCTACCATGGACACCCTAGAACACTAATTACAAGTCATTGTCTAATATACTAACACAAAAGACGGAGGTTATGATTATGCCCCTAATACGAATATAAAGAAACATGATACTTAAAAATAAGTCATGATTCTACGTGGAGTCATGAAAAATAATGAGTACCCTTGTAGACACAGCACTGCCAAAGGGAAAAACAAAAATGAATTATGCAATTCGCTATCATTCAATTATCTTCTAACCTATGCAATATACTTCATGATATTATTATTGCTCAAGGAGAATTAGTTTTCAATAAGAAAGCAGCTAATAAAGAAATCAAGTGATCTGTTTTTGCATGATATAGACTTCGTAAAGCTTTGTAAATAAGTATAATATGTTAAAACACGACAACTTGATCAGATAGAAATAGACTTCTTAAAGTAAGTGTTTACTGTACCGGGTTGTACTTTGGTAACTGATGTGCTTGATGCTGACCTGAGTTTGGTCCTGGGTACTCTGATAGCAGCAGTGGTGTACTTAGGAACAGCATGGTGGCTCATGGAAAGCACACCAGATATATGCCAAACAGCCCTTCTACCTCCAGACAGTACTTGGACTTGCCCATCTAATCGTGTCTTCTATGATGCATCGGTCATCTGGGGAATCTTTGGTGATCTGGGAATCTACAGTGCCGTTAACTGATTTTTCCTTGGTGGTGCAGTGGCTCTCTTCTAGTATGACTGGCGAGCAAGGCCTTCCCTGGCCAAGAATGGATCCACCTCATCAACATGCCTGTGTTAATTGGTGCCACCGGCATGCTGCCACCTGCAACAGCACTGAACTTCACCAGCTGGGTGATTATTAGATTTATTTCAGGTTATATTGTATTCAGGTATCGGAGGAACTGATGGCTATAAATGCCCTTTGGCTTCATGTCCTACTGCAAAGAGTGTCACTGTAGATGGCAGCCCAGCATATTGAGTTCTGACAGTATAAAACTGGAGTTTGATTAACCGTGGAAAATTGTTCTCGTTCGAGTGAACAATCTTCCTGTTTCATCTGTAAAAAACCTCAAAATGTTTCTTAATTGTGACAAAATACATTGCTTTCTAATTTTCCCTTGAATGCTTGATCAATTGCATTTTTAACTCTAATAAGAGCTATGGGCAAAAATCAGTCCACACAAGGATTGACATCCACTTAAACAGGATCATCCAACATCATATGATCTTTCAGAAGGCAAAGCAGTACAATCTCCATAATTGACAGCGGTGAACATACTGAACATATGCAAAGCTAAGAGACAACATACTCAGAAGAGCGCTCTCATATCATCGAGAAGCTGTGAAACCAAACACTTCAATGCCATAATCCATGTTCAACAATGTCTGCGACTGGGAATCAGAACCCTACTCCAGATAGCATGATAGAAGCAATCTAACCGGCAGAGAATAGAATTGAGTTGGATTTATAAGAGAAATTTCTCCTTGTCACATGAAAAAGAGCCTTGAGGTAAGACTACTCAGAAGATGACAGTCGACTAGCATGAAAAAGAAGCCTTCCAACAAGGAGGGGTTATACGAACATACAAGCAAATATGCCCAAACAATATGAAGTAAGGATTACACATAAAAACTGAATCCCACCCGACAAATAGGTGATGCTTGTGACTAATTATAGAATTGTAATGAGCTACTGCAAAGAGGAAGCCCAACCCAAGGAGAGCTCTGCATTCGTCATTGGGCAGAAAAGCATGATCTGTCCCAATAACTTGTGCAATTGATCATCCTCCACAAATCATCCATTCATACATAGTGTGAGCAACTTCAGGAACTTGATCTCCAAAACTGGCAAAAATTCATTCACTTAGACAATGCCCAAAAGAAGTCAGAGAACAAGTCTTCTCCGAAGGGAAAAATTCACAGAAGAAATCTTCTCTGATGGAAAAAAAATCACAATGGTATCACTGTCACTGATGGTATGTGTATCAGTCAAGCCATTACAACAACTCATATACAACCAACTAGGCTTAAAAAAAAAAGGGATTGCAGTTATCCCTGTGGTTTGTCATGCTCAGCATTCATTATCTGACTCAGATGAGCTTTCAACTACAAAGTTTACCAGACATTGCATGGAAAAAATCTGTCAATCTAATAAATGAAGGACAAAGGTCCACCTTGTCTAGAAGGAAGAACTATCGTGCACAGCCATGAACTTCCAATCAAATAAAACCAGCTGGCAAATAGATTGTACTAAAAAAAGAAGTCTGATACTGAAGAATGTTCAAATGAGCAAGTACTCGAGCTGCCAAAGGCTTCGTAGTATCCGTTCCCTGCTGAGTTATTTCCACCAAAGCCATTTCAGCTAAAGATCCATACTTCTTCTTGTACTCCTCAAGACTGAAAACCCTCTCTAATATTTTCAAAGCTTTCTCCTGCAATCCAGGGGCTGGAGCACTTAAAAGTTTTATGATTGCTGATATACCACCTGCCTCAGAGATCACCTTGCATCCATTATGAAGCATATCCCCCTCAATTAATGTTGAAACTGCTTGTAAAGAAGCATCAGCAACACTCAGATTCTTAAATCCCAGTAATGGGACAAGGGAATCAACTGCCCCTGCCGCAACTAAGCAAAATGATTCCTCCATCGAACACATGCCCAAGTGTACTGGGCAAGTGTCTTCAACAGGCATTGAGCAGCACAAAAATCTTCCCCGTTTCTCTACTCTTCTAGATAGTTTCACTGAGTTATGAGATAACTGCGCTAGAGAAATGGCTGCATATTGTTTGGCCAAAGCTGAGCCAGACCCCAACAATTGGATCATCAATGGAATAGTTCCAAGTTCAGTGGCTTTCTTTTGATAATCCACGTTTCTCGAAACTGTGAAACGACATAAAGCCTTTGCAGCATTTCCTATAAGCTGTTTACTTAAGAATCCGCTTTTCTGGTCACTTCTAAGAAAGCTGATTACGACTTCAAGGGCCCCAATGGTTATAAGTTGCTGGGTTATATGGTCATTATCTCTTGGAAGGTTAGCAATTATACCAACTGCAGCACCCTGCTCATCTTTATCCTCGGATGTCCTCATAATCAGGACCAAGGTTTCCAAAAATTTCTGACTTATATGTTCGACTAATAAATCAACTTCATCATCACTAGTCAAGCAATAGAATAGCTTCACAGAATTTTCACGCACACCGAGATCAAGCTCACTATGTTCACAGAGTTGGACCAATAAAGGAACAGCTGAGAACTGTGGCTATGCATCAAATGAAGAGTACAGATTACATATCAACAAAGTACTGAGAGAGAAAAAAAGAACGCTACTGAGGAAAGGTACCTGTCGAAGTTTGGTTCTGATATTCCTTGCTGAAGGATGTTGACATATAGAAAGAACTGTTTGAAGTAGGTTCCTCTGGACTCTTGGCGTATTCACAGAAATAAATGTAACAAGTTTGTAGACGTCATCATCAGATTCTAGCAGTGGAACCAACTCATCACCAGCTTCAGGTGATGATGCTGCGATGGCAAGATTCATAATGAAGTGACTAACTTGATCTCGAAAACTTAAGGCTGCTGTGTGATAGAGAAGGGGAAGGAAGACGCCAATAGCTCCTTCTCTTATCATTTTATGACAATTGCGAGGTAGTGTTGATAAGTTAGAAAGAACTTTGATGGCGATTTTTGTACTCAGAATCACCTTCCTTCACCAACTGCAGAAGTGGTTCATATATTCCGCCATCAAACAGAAAGGATTTGTTGCGTTCAGTTAATTCCATCTCTGCCAAAGTTTCAGCCATAATTTTCTTCGATATATCGGCACCTGGATAAAAATGCAGCATAAGAAGTGGAATCAAAGAGATTCCCAAAAACAGATTAACGCTGTTTATGTTGTTGGCGTTACAGTTGATGCTTCAGTGGCTAAAAGGTACTTTACTTCACAATAACTCACATGAGGATTAGATGTCTAAGCATAAAGACGACATCACAAATTGAGAACAAGTGATATTTATTAAAAACACCACATAGAAAACACCTCACATGGAAATGCTTTCTACAAAACTTCATTACCATCTTGATGTGAACTAAGATGGATAAATAGTAACCCCTGCAAATACAATATAAAATACAATGACAACAGAGAACACACCTGAAGATAGACGCTGAAGCAAAGGTTTGAAATAGTTTGACTTTGCCATTACTATCACAAACTTGTCAAGGGAAGAAAGATTCTCCAAAAGATCTCTTGCATCCTTTGCGGCTTGAGCATTATCTCCTGCTGAAAGCTTTACGAGAAGAAGTATACAGCCCTGCGCATTGCCAATCTGATCCCTTATAAAATCAATCTTTGACAGTTCCACGAGTAAAGCGACTGCCAGCTTTATTTCTGCAGTACGCTTGCCAAGAGCGCGAACAATTAACTCGGTCGCATTGTCTACTTCAGCTATTCGTTCCTATCAAGAAAAGATAAAAATGTTTTAAATACCCAACGAGTGCAATTTTTAATAAACTGGATGAGAGTAATCATATGTCACACAACAAGTTGTAATCATAACCTGGTGACCTTGGCAATCCAATTAAACAATTCCTCAAAAGCTGACCAGGTCATGTTAGTAGGTTAACCATTTTATCTATCAATGGGACCTCGATTTCAAAGATTAATGGGGTTTCAATCATTCCAGCAAGTGATTACATAGAATCCAAATAATATACTGATACCTGTATTTTATGTCCAAGCTAAAAACTTAAGGAGCATTCTCTTGTTAAAAGTTTTTTCATCTTGTACATCAGGACCATCTTAGGTCTCTTGGTTTCTTAAAAAACTCTGCAGATTTTGCAGTTCAATGAGAAGGTAACAGAAATTAGTCTTACAAAAGACTCCAATTTAATGATCATACCTTCAAATTCTTCCAAAAGACCACGAACATTTTTCAGAAAAATCTAGTTCTCATTTCTAATGTGTTCTTAGTAAGACCACGTATTAGCTTACATAGTCAATTAATCATCCATCTGCGAGAATTTATTGCAAATTAAGAAATTCAATTATCTTCATGAATGTCCAGTTTTAGTCATCTTCATGAGTATTAATACTAAATAGTTGTCAACCCCCTCCACTCTCCCCCTCCCATCACCAAAATCGCTCTCCCATAGAAATAACTAGTCTGGTGACTACATTGTTCTGTGAATGAAATAACTTGACTTTTTCCATCACTTGTTGATGACATAGATTTCACTTTCACAACATTGTGTCAGTAAAAGGGATGATTAATATTAATTTGAAAAGTAGAAAGACACACCTTGTTAGCATCGTGATCCTTTGCCAAAATACAAAGGATGGCTAAAGCATGCTGTCTTATCTCTGGATTGTGTCGACCAAGGAACCCCACAAGAATTGGTATATAGTTCTCTAAAGCTACCCATTCACAGTGCAGCTCTTTTTCTTCACAGAGCTGTCCAAGATAGCTAAGGCACTGAATTTCTTCTTGTTCATTACCTGAATAAAGTTTAGTCTTCATTTGAGCAATCATGATCAACGTGTTGCGATCCTTCCACTCCTCAATAGACTTCCTAAGTGTGATGTTAGGGCGCAACATTCCACTATTCAATGGACTCGTGGTCATTGGACATGTGGCGTTCCCATCAGCAAGCCATTTTTCAATCGCCATCCTCTCAAATGTCTGCCCAGAGTTGGTCTCTTCTACAGGATCAACCATTATGTCATGAGTAATGGGGCAATAAAATGACTGGAGAGCCTCAAGGGGTTGACTGCCTAAAGAATTTTTCTTTTCAAAATAAATCCTCTGTCTTTCTCTAGGAGACAAAGCAGCATCTGCTCTCCCAAGTAAAGCTATAATCTGTTCCATTTGAATAGCCTCGGCCTGATCTTTTCTGAGCCTCGCCTCTTCTATTTCATTTTTCAATTCATCTATTACCTTCTTAAGCTCTGATCTTTCAGTTGAGACACCCACAGCTTGAGCAATGTGTATTAGAAGGTTATTTGCATAAGTTCGATCAGCATTCCGCTCCTGGATACCAGACCCAATTTGTTCCAGTACCTTCTCTTCAGCTAATGCTGCCTTAAACTCGGCATCTAGCATGATAGCACAAAGTTTATCAACTTCTTCTTTGATGCTAGAAGAGATACCCAGGGAGGCCAAAGGAATCAGACTGAGTGCCCGACTAATTTCCCTCGTTGTGTCTTGCAACTTCCTCACAATCCTTTTACAATTCAGTAATAAATACATCTTATTTTTCTTACAACAATCAAGAGTCAACTGCCTAGCCACTCTGACTTCCCTTTCCAATATCTCAATGGCCACATTCAACCCTTCATAATTCTCGGTATTCCTTCTGATCAATTCCTTTAGAACAGGAACTATCCTTTCCAAGAAACTCGATACCTTCCCAAAATTTTGCTTCTCAAAGAGGACATCTTTGGCTGCATTCACCGTAACGACTATCTCATCTACAATACAGGAAAGAACTTCAGAAAGTGGTACAAGCGACGTGCTAACAATCAACTCGGTCACTTCGGCCATCTTCCCACCAACAATTCAATGCTAACTATTTGATACAAATGAAGCCAAATTTTCCAGCAAGCCCTTAAGTTAGCTCCACCAGGAGAACACCAGCATTAAAACCACCCTTATCATCCAACTTCGCCACTACTTCAACATAACCCAATACATCAAATCGAAGGAAGCAACTTTTCCAAACAGCTCCAGAAACGATTGCAAGATGTTGCAATCCAAATTAAACCTATCAGAATCAAATTTAAAATCGGAAGGAATTCTCTACAATTAACAATATATATACATACACACACACACACACACACATCAACAGGCATAAAAAAATTTAAAATCAAGCTTAACACTCAAGATAAAGTAACTCAAAGCAACAGGCATAAAAAAATTTCTAAATCAAATCAACAAATTACATATACATCATTCAACAATAATAACAACAACGAATCTCTCCAAATTTGTCTAAGACAAAAAAAGAAAAAAATCCAGCAAAAAATGAATAAATTTGCAATATGTATATATACAATAACAACAAATTCCACAACCAAATCCTGCCAAATTCTAAAAACAAACATTACAAAAAAAAAAAAACATGATCCTCAAGAAGACAAGAAAAAAAAAAAAGAGTCAAAATATGATCACTAGAACTGCTGAATTAACATCCAATCAAAGAAAAAGAAACTACCTTTTGAACTACAGGACCCAAACAAACTCCTTCCAATCCACACACCAGCTTGAGGACAAACAAAGTTGCACCATGCAAGTCAACTTTTGCCACCAGTGGCGGACCAGACCCCCTTGAATGCCACCACCACCACCGTCGCCGCCGACGACGACGACGACCAGCGAGAGCGTAGACTTCAAGGAGAAGAGAGAGAGAGAGAGAGGGAGAAGGAGAAGTTTCAACGCTTCAAGTCTGACACCAAGGGCTGTTTATTTAAGCTCCTCTCCTCCCCCTTGGAAGTTAGTTGTATCCGGGCTGTTTTTTTTTTTCTTTGTATTTTCTTATTACAGCAGCTGAATAAAACAAATTTCTGGTCAGGTTGAACCAAATATTTACTCGCTCGAATTTAATTTGTGTTTAATTAAATTAGGGAAGATATCGTTTGTACTATGGGTGGTTTATATTACTGATAAAATTTAATTTTATAGATAAATTATTATTGAATAATAAGATAAATTATAATAATTTAATATATTAAATATAAATTCTGATTTATTTTGGCAAAAAATTAGATTCTAATTAAAAGAAGATATGTTCTAATAATTTGATTTATTTTATACTTTTATTTTTGTTATATTTTAATAGTATTGAATTCATCTTTTATGTAGCTGAAAAAAACAAATTTCGAGTTAAGATTGAGCGATTTGTTATTTGCTCAAATTTAATTTGTGTTCAGATTAAATTAGGGAAGATATCATACTATGGGTATGGGTGGTTTATATCACTAATAAAATTTGATTTTATAAATAAATTATAATTAAATAATAAGATAAATTATAACAATTTAATATATTAGATAATGATTCTGATTTATTTTAGCCAAAAGATAGATTTCAATTAAAAGAAGATATGCTCTAATAATTTGATTTATTTTTATTTTTATTTTTTTGTATTTTAATTACTTAAATCTCCTTCTTTTAATCTAAAATTCGTACTAAATTTCTCTTTTATTTTATTAATAATTAATGTAAGAGTAGATTAGTTTCAAGCGGGCTAAATCAATGGTTTCAACGTTTAAAGTCAATTTTTTATAATAATTTGACTCCCGACTTTGTTTTTTTCTTTGTATTTTTTATTACAGTAGCAGAAAAAAACAAATTTCGAGTCACATTTGAGTGATTATTTACTTACTCAAATTTGATTTGTGTTAAATTAAATTGGGGAAGATATCATACTATGGGTGGTTTATATTACTGATAAAATTTGATTTTGTAGATAAATTATAGTTGAATAATAAGATAAATTATAATAATTTAATATATTAAATATAGATTCTAATTTATTTGGCCAAAAGATAGATTCCAATTAAAAGAAGATATGCTTTAATAATTTGATTTATTTTTATTTTTTTTTGTTGTATTTTAATTGCTTAAATCTCCTACTTTTAATCTCAAATTAGTACTGAATTCCTCTTTTATTTTATTAATAATTAATATAAGAGTAGATTAGTTTCAAGCGGGCTAAATCAATGGTTTTAACATTTAAAGTCAGTTTTTTATAACAATTTGACTCCCGGGTTCACTTTTTTCTTTGTATTTTTTATTACAATAACTAAAAAAAACAAATTTCGAGTTAGGTTGAGCCAATTATTTACTTGCTGAAATTTGATTTGTGTTAAATTGAATTAGGGAAGATATCGTACTATGGGTGATTTATATTACTGATAAAAAATTTTTATAGATAAATTATTATTGAATAATAAGATAAATTATAACAATTTAATATATTAAATATAGGTTCTAATTTATTTTGGCCAAAAGATAGATTCTAATTAAAAGAAGATATGCTCTAATAATTTGATTTATTTTTACTTTTATTTTTGTTAAATTTAATAGCTTAAATCTCCTACTTTTAATCTCAAATTAGTTCTGAATTCCTCTTTTATTTTATTAATAATTAATGTAAGAGTAGATTAGTTTCGAGCAGGCTAAATCAATGGTTTCAACATTTAAAGTCAAATTTTTATAATAATTTGATTCCCGGGTTTGTTTTTTTCTTTGTATTTTTTATTACAGTAGCTGAAAAAAAATTTCGAGTTAGGTTTAGCCGATTATTTACTTGCTCAAATTTGATTTGTGTTAAATTAAATTAGGGAAGATATGTACTACAGGTGGTTTATATTACAAATAAGATTTGATTTTATAAATAAATTATAGTTGAATAATAAGATAAATTATAACAAAATAAATATATTAGATATAGATTCTGATTTATTTTGGCCAAAAGATAGATTCTAATTAAAAGAAGATATGCTTTAATAATTTGATTTATTTTTATTTTTATTTTTGTTGTATTTTAATTGCTTAAATCTCCTATTTTTAATCTCAAATTAGTATTGAATTCCTCTTTTATTTTATTAATAATTAATATAAGAGTAGATTAGTTTTGAGCGGGCTAAATCAGTGGTTTGAAAGTTTAAAGTCGATTTTTTATAATAATTTAACTTCTGGGTTTGTTTTTTTCTTTGTATTTTTTATCACAGTAGTTGAAAAAAACAAATTTCAGGTCACGGTTGAGCGATTATTTACTTGCTCAAATTTGATTTGTGTTAAATTAAATTAGGGAAGATATCATACTATGGGTGGTTTGTATCACTCATAAAATTTGATTTTATAGATAAAGTATAATTAAATAATAAGATAAATTATAATAATTTAATATATTAGATATAGATTCTGATTTATTTTGGCCAGAAGATAGATTCCAATTATAAGAAGGTATGCTCTAATAATTTGATTTATTTTATTTTTATTTTTGTTGTATTTTAATTACTTAAATCTCCTACTTTTAATCTCAAATTAGTACTGATTTCTATTTTATTTTATTAATAATTAATGTAAGAGTAGATTAGTTTCGAGCAGGCTTAATCAATGGTTTAAATGCTTAAAGTCAATTTTTTATAATAATTAGGTAACATGCGCCAATTCATTTGTGACTATATTACAGATAAAATTTAATTTTATCGATAAACTCTTGTTGAATAATAAAATAGACTATAATAATCTAATACCTTAGATATAGATTTTAATTGACTTTCAATTATTCTAATAGAAAGAACATATACTATAATCATTTGTTTTATTTATTTTTATATTTTTTGTATTTTAATCGGTCAAAACTCCTATTTTTAATCTACTTTTATTATTAAAAAGTAGATTAGATCTTTAAATGCTTAAGGAAAAGTGATCAAATTTTAAAATATATAGATTCCTCATGATAGCATATATATTATTTATACTCTTTATGCTACATATTAATTAAAGTTCAAGTTAAATACATCGAACTTGAATTCTTGATTGAATTGAACAAAGTGTTCAAGCTCTATTTATAGTTCATCGAGGGTATTTTTTGAGCTTTAAGATAACTCAGTATTAGTTTAAGTCAATTTGAGGCGAGCATATTTTGCTCCTGAACTGACTTGGCTTGTTTACACCCTTAATAATAACATAAAAAATCAACACAATTTTGTTTGTATTTGTTGCAAAACTACAGCAAGTAGTGATGTAAAAAATAGCTATGCTCCTTGTTTTCCTAGCCACGTTAAGATGTCAATGGGTGATTTAAGTCATTATAAATAAAAATAATTTTACGGTCTTATCATGAAATTACACAAAAGAAATATAAAATTTAGAAATACCAATTTTTTTTATATTTGGATGTGTTAAAATTTAAATCAATAGAAATTTCAATTTCAATCAAAGTAAATTTATATTAAAATTTACTAAGCGACATTTTCTTATGAAGAAAAAAAATCAAGGAAGTTTTGGGAGGCATGTGTACATGCACATGGACATGAAAAAAATAGTTTGTTTTCATCTTATTTTTCTACTATCTAAGCATGCAAGAAATTTTTTTAAAATTTTCATATAATTTCATCTCATTGTGTTTCCATTTCATATGATTTTTTTTTCATTCACTTTATTTTCATGCCAACCAAACAGTTAGAGGAAAATATAATCTAACATAAGGATGAAATCATTCACTTGCAAGTTGTAATAATATATTCATCGGCTTTGGAAAATATAATAATATAGTTTATCTACTTATATTCATGCATGATTCAAGAGTTTTTAACCTAAGATGAGACAATAATATATTTTATCTCACTAGGTAGTGAGAGAATCAAGTTTAAGTATAAGAAAGGTAGAAATTTTCAAGAATGATGAGACCACAGTTTTAAAACTCATTTTCCACTTAAAAAACTCCCCGGGTCGACTCTATTTTGTAGCATGTCGAGTCAAACTCCATAGATGACTCCATGTGATTAATTTTACAATTGACTCTTTGAATAAAGTAGTCAAAATTATCAAAATATATTTTCTTTCTTTTATATTAACTAAATCAACATGTTTAAGCAATGTAAATTACATATTTATCAATTTTGAGTGTCAAAATAGTAAAATATACTAATTTTATATAATGTTAATTATTTATTTGCATAATTAAAATTTTAATATAAATGACTTCAAGTTGGTTTGGAGTCTTACTTTACTCCATAAGATGCCGAGTCAAGTTTGAAGTTAGAGCTTTTACTTTATGGATGAAACTACCTTCTTGTTTAGTTTAAAAAATATGACCGCTGACCAACTAATGGCTATCGTGAACTTGGGGGCAGCCACCCCAAGGCCTTGGAGGCGGCCATATTTGGGCACCATCCACCTAAGGTAGCTAGATCTGGCTGCCTTTGTAACCACCTGGCCAAAAGTGCACCATCCACCTAAGACTCATCTTTCCACCCAAGGTAGCCAGATCTAGCTGCCTTTGTAACCACTTGGTCAAAAGTGTAATATAATGAACCTAACTCATCTTTTTAAAAGCAGTTAATTGAGGTTGAAAATCTATAATCAATTCTCACTAATAAATAGGAGCTTACCCCCAGTAAGCATTAGATATGAGATTAAATTTAGGGATCTCATAATTCATCTACCTTAGGAAATTTCATCTTCAAAATTTCTATAATTGGCCAGTCCACTAACCCCAGTCCACATTTTTCTCTTGTCTGTGACCAGCAACCTACCTAACATCCTTAGTTCAGCCTACCATCAAGCATAGAACCAGATTACTCTGATACTATCTGTAACGACTCGACCCAAAGTACAATATATAAGCCTAATTTATCTCTTTAAAAGTGGTTAACTGAAGTTAAAGATATAGAGTCTATTCCTACTAATAACTAAGATCTTACCCAAATAGGTATTAAATGTAGACAAATTGAAGGATCTCACAACCTTAGGCCAAAAGTTGCTAGATTTAGTCATCCCAGGCCACAAGGGGTTAAATCTGATCGCCCCAAGTGACCAAATCATCCTAGTAGCCGTCCCAGGCCACGGGGGGTTAGATCTGGTCGTCCCAAGTGACCAGATCACCCTATGCCTAGGGCAATCAATTTGACCATCCCCGCCCACCCTTGCCAGGGGTGGCCAAAGCTAGTCGTCTTGGCCCCAGGGCGACGGGGTCTAGCTGTCGCCAGTTCACTGGCGGCCTAGTCATTGATCTGACTACATTTTTAAAATACAATTTATTAAAGTCAATTTTTATTCAAGTAAAAGTATTTTAAACAACTCATAATTTACCGCCTTGTCTAATAATTAGATTTGATTTTCTAATTACTTAGTAATATCATCAAAGATTCTTTATTTTCTAATAAAATGCTCATGATTATAAGTCAATAAAAGTTTTTCATTTCTTTTCCAAGCTACCATCGTGTTACATGTGCTAACATACATGTAACGCCAAACCAAGCATTGAAATAGAGTGTAAACGCACTATTTTTTAAAGGTAAATTTTTCTATTTACTTTGAAATCAAAGACCAAACAATATTTATGACACAATGCTTACAATTTACACATTACATTTGGGAGTGGACGACACTGTTATGACGCTTGATGTGTTCCTCATCAGTCAAAGGCGATTTCATGGGATGTCACAGAGTTGATGAGTCAACAAAGCAATCCATAAATCAAAAACAAAACAAAGCATTTGTCACTAATTGTTTGCATTTATTAATAGAACATTTTATCAAGTTGGATTAATTAATTCTAGTAATTTCACTTAAAAAAATCGCAATTCATTTTATATTTTTTTTGTCATCCTCTCATTGTCTCCGTGCATTTTGGGTTAGTAATATTTAACAAATTTTATTATAGAAGCTTTTTGTTTCAGGTTTTTGCTAGATATATACCTCTATTTAATGAATTAATTACCCCAAGTTAGAGGCTACATATAGAAGCTCTCAAATTTTTATTTTGATGTTTATTCACACAATTATGAAAATGGATATAAAAGCGCATAACTATTGTAAGATTATTAAATATTTATGATGATAGATAGTCTCACATCTAATATTAATTGTAAAGGTCTTTGATATGATATATTATTATAAGGTGTGCTTGTAGATCAGCAAAATTAGGTTACTCACCTTTAAATGGAAGATTTGTGTCCATGAAATTGACCTTAATATCATTGCAAATATATCGTAATTTAGTCAAATTTTGAATCTAATGTAAGCCTAAAACAACCAATACTTTGGGACGATGCATGGGATTATAAATTTTGAAGACAAAATTTCTTTAGAAGATTTCAACAGTTTTATATTTATGAATGAAATGTGATGGTTTGTAAATCTTTAATTTGGTTGATTACTAATTATGACATAGATCATTGCAACCAATATATTTCCAAAACAAATCATGAGTTAAATTTGTCATTTTTAAATTCATTTTAAGTCAAAAAATTCTCCAATCGAGTTAACTTCATTTTCTAAAATAAAGATATTGTAACAATCATATGAATAATATATTTGTCAATTATTCCAAGTTTGATTAGAATATGTATACTAATATCTAAAAAAGACTTTTATTTGTTGTATTGAGAGTCAAAATATCATCATCAATATGTTCACTGTGAGCCAATTTTGATTAGTATATGTTGACTCTGAATTAATGTAGAGTCGACTATACTCATAACCAATAACCAATGGAGTCAAGTCCACTTCTCAAGTTTTGTAAGGATGTGTTAAAATGTAGGAAAATTTAGAGTTGTATATTAAAAATCTTCCTCTTGAAGATCTAGGGGATATTATTTAAAAAAAAAAAAAGATCAACTGTTATTTGTTATTTATATATGTCAAGAAAAACTTGTTAACAAATTGGCAGAGCATCAATTATGTGACCAATTCAATTCATAGTTTTATTAACTTCTTTTTAGTTTAAATACCCAAGAGTCGACTCAACTCTGTGGTTTGCCGGTCAACTCTATAGATGACTCTATAATGGCTAATTTAGTAATCGACTCCCCTAGTCATGTTATAAAAATTATTAAAATATATTAATTTTCTTTTAGAATAGTTAAATCAATATTTTCAAGTAATATAAATAGTGTATTATCTATTTTAAGTATCAAAAGAGCAATAGACACAAATTTCATATTTTTTTATTTGCATAATTAAAGATTTAATTTAAATGACTTTAGGTTAGCTTGGAGTAGATTTCAAGTCAGTCGACTCCACTCTATGACGTACTAAGTCGAGTCTGAGATTCAAGTTTTTAAATTATGATTCAAATACTTCTTTATTAAAGCATAAGCTGACTCATCTACTAGTATCAAATGACTTTGTCCAAATCATGTATGTAATCAATTACTAACTAATATCTGACCTATATGTGTCCTATATATGGTTGCTTATTAATTTGACAATGAGTCACACTATACAATAACAAGGCCAAAGACAACCTTCCACTATGATCATTAAACTAAATAATACACAGATAAATGAGGGTTTTCTTCACATAATTGATGTTTTACCTTGTTCTCTTCGCATCGAATATATAGATTGAATTGAGGTGAAACCATCGACACCTGTCATAAACATGCTTTATAAAATAAATATCTCCTTGGATTTAATTATCCCCATTAGTTAAGGGCATTTTTTTCTTAACTTGTGATGGATTTTGGATTCGATTTTTGTCTTGGATTTTTTTCTCAATTTAAAATATTTATAATGTTTAGTTGGATTGTGGTGCATGAAGCATATATAATTTTAAAAAACCGTCCTAACTGTTGTAACCGTGATACTAAGTAAAGGTTTAAAAAAAAATCATGGGAATAAATGAGAGTTTAAAAAGTTGTGCTTATCTTAATTTCATCATAGACAAGGTCTCTTTCAAAGCACTGCATATTTAAGTCCCCATTAGAGCTAGCATTGTGACAATTTATACTTAAACTATATGTAACATGGCTATAGAATAATTTGAACATTGAAAGGAATTTGTTGATAAACAATGACTTGTGGGCAACTTCAAATTGTTCTTATATATATATATACCTAACTTGACAGAGTCCGAGCCTTGGAACAAAGTTAGCTGTTAAGAATTATATTATTTTTTGGACTTGCCAATAGGAGTTAGTCCGGACCAATAAGTAGAATAACAATGTTTGACATTTTCTTCAATTCTTTGGGCACGAGCAATACCTTGTCAATTTTGCATGCATGATAAAAAATTTTGAATATTCTGCGAATAATTTCATGAAAGTCATATATCTAACATTTGTGTCAAAGGCCACGTTCAAGTTGCTTTGAAAAAAATGTAAGCTTTGAGAAAAAAGTTCGCGTTCAAATCTTCATATCAATGGTTTATGCATGATCAAGTGGGAAAAAAATCATTTTTGGGGTGTTCAAAAGGCTTCTAATTTTCTTTCAAAAAAAAAAGTCTCTTAATTTGTGAAAGCTGAGTTCCGTCAATCGTACAATTAAACTCGCCAATTCGTTAAAGTAACACCGATTAGTCGATCCATTGCCATTGCAACAAAAGTGCTCACACTTCCAATTTTACATGGGATTCATTTAAATATTATATGGGAAGAATAATTTGCATGGGTTAATTTCCTTCATCTAGGATAATGTTAAAGTCTAATGGGGAGGAATGAACTCAAATTCTTCTTCTTTTTATATTGAAAAGATGTTAGAGACATGGATTCTAAACATTATTAGAAAATTGTTCATAAGCGGCAGAAAGTTTTGCGACGCATTGAAATGGGTCAGGTTTAGGATAGCCTTGTAACTACAACGCCGGTCGCCAAGTATTCTATACGATTTGGTATCAACACTCTTAGGCCTTAACAAGCTTGTTAAATTGAGTTTAATGTTGCTTGTTTAATATGACAATAAATAAGCCCATTTTAAGTTTCATTGTTTGGGCCCTTCCTTTTAATTTGAAGTAGATGTATATTTATTTGGGCAGGGAAAATATATATTATTGCAATATGTAAAATTCATGACCTGAATCAGGGTTTTATTGTAACACCCTATTTCGGTTTACCTATAAATCGATCCGGAAATATCACCGGCAACCGAACCATTTGTTAATCTATTAAATTCGGTTAAGCCGACCCGGATCTATACTCAGCGTCTTAAAATGGTAGTGTAAGTATGCAATGTATGGATAGGATGCTTAGGTTCTAACGTGGCCCTATATATATGTCATGATATGCTATCATGCACAAACAGAACAACCGTGAAAACAAGTTAGAATATAAATAATATTTTTTAAGCAAAACGGACCGTCTCTCCTAAAAGTCCAATAGGTAGGGGTGGGCATCGATCGGACAGACATCAGACAAATTATTGTCTGCGTCCGTCCAAAATTTTATCGGACAAAATTTGTCCGACTGACTTCGGACATCGAATTGTCTGTCAGGCCCAAGCAGTGTCCGCGGACAGTCTGAAACCCTCTGCGCCGTCGTTGCCTCCGCTGCTGCGCTTTGCACTGCCAGCGAACCTTCGCTGGAACCGTTGGAATCAGCTCGGCGAGCCTAACGCATTTACGACGTTGACATGCTCGGCGAAGGTGGCGGCTCGCCGGAAAATTACTAAACAGAGGCGGTCGATGGTGGGTGTCTAGATCCGGCCGGCCTGGGCGGTGATGGGCTCTGCTCTTGTCGGGGAAGGCCATGGGAGGGTTAGCAATGTCAAAGCAGTGACTGACGGCCACACAGGCGGTCATTGGTGGTGGAATCGATGATGTGGGCAAAGGATAATCGGTGGCGGAATTGACGACGAGCGGCGATTCTGACGTAGTGGAGGCTGGGCGATGGCGGGGGCACTCGGGGCATCACGGCAACGCCGCGAAGGGGCCCGACGGTGACGATCGGCGGTAGGGCAACGTTGGCGGCAACGGCAACCACTACAAGGGGTGGCACGGCATGGACCAGGAAGAGAAAATGGGTCGGGGATTTGATTGATGGCAATATCGTAAATAAGACTTGACTCGCCCATGTCTCGAGTCAATAATAATAACTAACTCGGAATAAATCCTAAAAAATCCATAAAATAAAAAAAATACCATAAAATAAAATAAACACTACAACATCATAATGACATTCTATAACTAACAACACACCCAAATTCCCCGTAACGCATCCTAACGAGGTAAATGACCTAAACTAATTCCACGATCAACTATATATAAAATAAAAAAATAATTGGCATACTCTCATATATTCTGATAACTCATTCTTTTCTATTGTATTCATGATGTTATTATCATATACTTGGGTATGCATGACTCTCATGGCTCATACACCCGACCAGCGTCGACTCAGTACACGTATTCTAAAACACACTCGACTTGAACCGACGATTGAACCAATTAATTCATAAGCATAAAACCTTGACTCAGATCACTGGTTTTACATTATGTTTATAATGTGATATATTTTTTTCGAAGATGGATCATACAAGTTTAATATTAAATGTAACTAAACAAAGTAGAGGTGAAAATGATAGCAAAAATTCAATTGCTAAAGAAAGAGAAT
>JAURVB010010220.1:0-10454 GCA_033002965.1 Piper betle | reverse complement strand
ATTCTCTACACCCCCATCATCTATTCATGAATAGGTATTTTCTAGGTGACCTTAAGTCGAACCATGACCGGTCGACTTGATAACCAACCATATTGGTTCATCTATATTTATTTCATAATATTCAAGTTCGAGTCTTGTAATAAAAAATCATGGTTTTTACAGAAATTGTAATATAAATGGATATTTATTTTCTAATATGCTGCTATCACTATTTTGCACTGTTTCACTATAAAAATGATATCTTGCTATGTAGACCTCCTTCTTGCATGTTTTAGGATTTGTTAAACTCACAACACGTATATATAAATGTTTTATGTTTTAAATTTCTTTTTTATGGTGTCTAAATACATGAAAGGTGACCAAACTTGGCAAAGTCATCAGCTTTCATGGTTCCAACGACCAAGCCGCCAATTTCCCTAATTTTTACTCCCTGATGTAGTTAGCTATTGAAGTTATACTTGTGCGTGTTTATATCTGTATGTGAATTATTTTCCATGAAAAATACTAAGCTTAATCTAACCACTTAAAGGCTATGAACAAAACCCCTAACTATACTGTGCATGATGTTTTGTGTGCCTGTTCTTCCATGTTCAAAGTTTGTGCTCCTTGGTAGAAAACCTAAAATACTTTAATAACATTTATAAAAATAATATAAAGACTATATAACTGTATACACTAAAATTTTCAATTTTGGAGTTTAAGAAAATCATTTAAGGTGTCTTCTAGGTCAGTGATTTGGACTGTCCAGGGACAAAGGGTCAAACCCTAGTTTCTTGGGTCCAAATGTAAAATCCAAAAATATAAGCAAATGGTGATGGAATTTACCCCCACACCTTTTATTATGCGTCCTAGTATCATTTTGTCAGAATTTTAGAGGTACAATGGATTAGTGTCTCATGATTTATGAATTTCTCAAGCCAGCCTCAGTCCCCCCAATTCCAGACATGACCCAGCCAAGACCTCTCCTTTACTAAGCACCATTCAGGACAAGTGTCCTTAGAGTCTAGACCGGATACTTTGGGATCACGACCGAGGTGTCTGAGGACTAGTCCCGCTCAACGCAAGCCCATCTGGAGTCTCATGCCTCATGAACGTCCCTTATGCAACATAAGTGTGCGGCCGAGGAACACCAGTCCTCAGAACACCTTAGGACTAATCTTTGGAGGGCCTTGTTCACCATGTTGGCACCATGGTCCAGCCTCTGGTAAAATATTTCTGACAAGCCTTAGAATGTCGGGGTGGCCCGTCTGGCTTAAATTTCAGCACCATTTTGACATCTTTTGGCGCATCCGAAAAATCATCTGGTAAACTTGTAAATTAACACCATGGAAATTCGAGTTAAGTCTGACTAAGTGAACATGAAACCCTTAACAAGGATGAAGCCACTTAATATGGCTTAAAACTTCATTAAAAATATAATGAAGATAATTAAGTGTCTTCTATGAGTTGTGCATGTGTACAGGTCTTGCCTCGATATGCATGCCAGTGTGATCCGATCATGATTCGGTTCCATCTTTGTGCTAGGTTATGGAGATTGAGATCTCCGAGTTAAGATCCAGAGCTCTAATCATCCAAGTCCATAGGACTCCTTTGGTTCTCTTCTATTTGTCTCCTTGACTCCTGAGTTTAGTCATGTCTTCTCATTAAATCATCAAGAAACAAAATTTTATAGCGGAAGTGTATCCGAATCCATAAAAGCAAAATAATTCTTTACTTCCCTTAGGTTTTGATCTTCCAAATTCAGCATCAGTTCTTTAAAACCAAACTCTCTAGACACTGGGATGCAAGAACGAAAACTACTTGCGAATTTGGGGACCATCACCCCCTATTTATAACCTTATTTTTCATAATTTTAATTTAACTCATCACAAAAGAGAAATTACAAAAATAATATCTACACATATGAATCCACATCTATATTAATGGCCCATTAAACTTAACTTTAATAGATCAATTGACTTTATAAACATTAAATAATAGCTTATGATACAATTATATATGCATGTATATATTTATTTCTAAATCCAATAATCTCCCACTTGGACTATATATAACCTTATTTTTCATAATTTTGATAAGCCGCTACAGTAGCTATAATTTCTCAATCGTGGATGCAAGGACATCTGCAAAGAAATTATTATTATTATTAATTTCTTTAAAAATTAAAGCACACCTCCATAGATTCACCCGCTGTGCACCCCGTGACACCTGATTGAAAGATGGGTCCATGCACCAGGTGGTGTATATATATAAAGGGATAATTTTTTTCTAGGCAAGGGGTCTAAAAATTACCTTCCCCAAACTTTCATTTTGGCCGTCCAATTATAAGGACGATTAAGATTTATTGATTTAAAAAAATTAAAATTTAATTTAGACCATCCGATTACAAGGACGGCCCAAATCTAATCCTCGAAAAATGACGCCAGAGGCCTCTGACTTGCCATGCCGGCTGCCATTTGGTAGCCCTCCCCGCCCGGTAGGCAGTGGAGTGCGCTGTCGGGTTGGGGGAGGGGGCAGCCAACAGCAGGGTTGGAGGAGGGGGCCGTCTGCGGCGGCTGGGCAGAGGATGGGGGACATCAGCGACCTACCGGGCAAGGAAGGGGGGCATTCGCGGCCGCGGCGGGGTTGGTGGAGGGTGAGCGTTTGTGGCCGGCCAGGTGAGGGAGGGGTGTGGCCACTGTGAAGGGAGCTTCCGCAGCTAGTCTCGCCGCCTGCGACGACTCCCTCCCCAGCCGTGCATCCTCCCCCTCCCTCGCCCGCAGACACCCCCTCCCCCGCAGCAGATCCCACTGTCCCTGCCGTACTGCCCAACCCTTCCACGATCACCCCTCCCCTGCCTGGCTAGCCTGGTCGGAACTCCGAAGCGGGAGACAATGGCGGTGTCTATCTCCTCCTAGTGGATCTGGGTTGTCCTTGTAATTGGATGACCCAAATCAAAGTTAAGGTTTTTTAACCAATAGATTTGGGTCTTCGATGCAGCATCGCTCCCGACTTCTGCCTACAGTAGGGCTAACCCGGCAACGGCGCCAAAACTTGTTAGACTTTTTCAATAACATGCAAGTATACACGGTCGAAACAAGTAGTATGATGATAAATTAGAGTATCGTTCCCACAGAGAGATGAATTTCCTTAAATTAATTAAAGAAAATAAAATTAAGAACAAAACAGAAATAATTGACTTAACGAAATCTAAATAACTTAAATAAAAAGCGGAGTTAAAATTATACAACTCATTCTAGAGTCGAATTTCCCTTAACATGAATTTAATCTTCATCAAATCTTACTCTTATCTTTTATTCCCTCGGATTGTCGATCTAGGATAATTATATGACATGGTGGCTCCCGCTCCTTCATGCTTCTATTATTTTGCCTCAATTTCTACCTCCTGGTGATAATTGATTAATCAACAAAATAATGCATTAAGAATTGCCGTACAATCGCATACGGTGTTGTGTATCTCCCGACCACAACGACAAACAAGTCAAAAGACTTGTCGTATGATGAATTATCAATGACTAATCTAATTAATTTCTCCCGAAATCTAATTAAACCTCATGATCTAAGAAATAGGTGATCAATCTATTCTTAGCATTTAGAACATGATAATTCAAACAATCCGATTGAATAAAAGAGTAAGAGCTTGAAATAAATTCAATTAAATCATGTTAAGTTCCATTCTTCTCTAGAACGAAATATAAGACTACTCCATAATAAAATAGAAAACATTAATAAAGAAGAAACTAATTTTTATTATTAAAAGAAAAAGGAATTACAAAAACTAAAACTACTACTTTCACTACACTCTGAAGCCAAGAGATGAGGATATGATCAACAACAAATGACCACCCCTTTATATGAAGTGGAGATACAAGAATTCGAAGAGGGTGTTCACAAATCGATGTAGTCTAATTAATTATAATGTCCCTTCAAGTTTCCAACTGTTCGACTCCATTGAACACCATGACATTGTAGCCATTGGGTGGTGCCAAGTGTCATGACCAATCAATTCCAAAGCTTAATTTATTCATCTTTTTCTGCATTAAAACATCAAAATTAAGCATATATAATAAAATATTAATTAACTAAAAAATAAAGTAAAATATTACTTAATTAATAATGTTTATACCCGAGAAGTACAAAATTATATTAAAAACATGGGTAAATATTGTATATTTTAAACACTTAACAAGCTCCATGATCCTCATCCCCCAAATCTCCTCCACCGTCCCTACCAAAACAAGATGATCATCATCTCTAACCAGCTCAATTATCATCTACTTCTACTCTATCTACAGACACAACTCTGTTAGCCACAATCCCAAGCTTCTTCACCCCAAGCTGCACCAGCTCTTCCATGGAGGCCGGCAGGACCACCAACTCTCTTCCCCTCCCCATGCAACTGGTCGTAATCCGAATCGGGTACTCCCTCATTTCCAGGCAAGTACGTGCACCACCTTCCATGGCCATGGAAATTGTTCTATGCAAGCGCATGAGCAGCAGTCATGACTCCAAACAAAGAGTTTTGGAAGTTGTTAATCTTGCGCCTATGATTGAAACTCGGAGTATTCCCCCATGGCGGCATTTGCCGTTGATATCGCTCGAATAACGTTTGATCATGGCCGGCTCGCTTGATACCTTCCCAAGTGTTACTATATGAAACTAAGTGTCTCCATAAATTGATTTTTCTATTAATTTGTCAAGATTTTTAAATAAATCCATAATAATAAATTATAATATAACAAATGCTCGGAATAATCTAAGCCTCATGAACCGAACAAAAATCCCACTGCCATGCAAGCAATCTAAAGAAAAGAATAGTCCAATAACATAGTCCTCCAGCTGTCCCGACTCTACCCATCCTTCTATGCTCATACCTGCGGAGGCAATTCTGCGTTAGTGATAAAAACACTAAGTCATATAATTACAAGAAAAAATTAATATATTCCACAACATCATTAATTTGACTTTTAGTGATTATGAGATTATGCTTAACTCTTAATATGCTCGGAGGGTAGCCACCTAACCAGCTACAATCACATGTATGCGCACACACACTACGTGGCCCACGGCCTGTAGTTACCGATATTTGCCATTGACTCACCCTCTCAGTATCACAGTGCATAATGAGCCGTCTTGCACCATTGCACCATGTCACCCCTTTCGGCATGGGGACATATAGTTAAGAGTGCTGCCCCGTGTCAGGACTCCCACATAGTAATTTTTAAGGGTGCTGCCCCATGTTGAAACTCCCACATAAGAATACATAATATTTCGAGTAATTTTACAGACCTAAAATTTTGTTGAGGCCTACAACACATGATCCTAATATGAATGAAACTTCTCTAAAGTTTTTCCCTTTTGTGAGCCAAATGTGGTCACGAACTATCTAGAAGATGTTTCCTTTAACATCAAGAAAACTCTCCTTTATATAGAAGAATATGTGTGGAATTCAAGAAGTCATTATATTAAACTTTATTAATATGTGTAGAATTCAAGAAGTCACTATATTAAATTTTATAGAAAAGAACATAATCACTTATAATTATATCAATTTGCGTGATAACAAAAAGTTAAAAAAATTAACTATTAAATTAATGCGAATGGGTCCTCATCCCAAAAATTTAATAAATAAAACTTATTTAAAACCATTGTATCGGTACTTTAAAGATTATAATTGATAATTTATAATATTAATTTTTAAGAATTAATTTAATTATATATTATTTATGGTTCGTTCTATGATTTACAAAACCCTAAATAAAATAACCTAATTATTTTTTTTCAGGGTTTTATAGCTAGTTTCCAGTGCGGGAGGACCTAGCCTACAACGAAAAGGAGGGGTATCTTTATACGGGCTGTGCTGACGGGTGGATAAGGCGAGTGAAGATAGGCAACGGGGCCGAGAAGGTAGTGGTGGAGAAGTGGGTCGATGTTGGTGGGTGGCCACTGGGGTTGGCCTTTTCACTGGCCGAGGAGCTAGTGGTGGCTGAGGCTTATAAGATTGGTACAGTATTTTGGCCTTTGGGAGCTGATCGTTTTATACCATTTTATATCGTCCTATTTTCGTAAAATTTTTGTTTATATGTATTGGTTGCTATCCAACCATCCAATTATTTTTCCAAGAAAAATTGATTTTCAATTTGACTAAATTAAATAGGAAAATAACTTACTATCTTTTCATTCTTACTCCAAAGGGATATTGTCTTGTACTCATAGTTTGATAATTTTATTTTTGATTCAAAAACTCTAGATTGGACTCTACTCTATAACTTTTGGAATCAAACTCCACAATGACTTACCATTAACAAATTTTATAATTGGTCCTCTGAGTGTTCTAACTTGGACATGACCATGCAAATGGGTAAGCGGATACACTTCTCTTTCTACTCTTGTCCTCTGTTTCTTAACAGCAGCACCACTTCTAGCGAGTGGCTCTCTTCTCAGGTGATGACAATGGAGTTCCGGGCAGCTGGTTGACGTCAAATCCAATAGGTGACAATACTTGGAAGGCAGTGACCTGATTCCAGTAATCAATCTGCCCCGACAAGATAGTAATTAGGATAGATTTTTCCCATCACAGAGGTTGGACTCTATTTCTTGGTGAAGCAGCAGCAATCCGTCAAATTCCGACTAATTCATTACCACAAGACTCCAACTTTATGAGGTAACAAGGACACCAATTCTCTTGCTATGGCAATGGTAGACTCCAACAGAGGGGCTCGGGAACTCGGCTTCAAACAGATAAATGACAGTTCATTAGCTTTATGTTGGAAACCACAGCGGGGCTGGGGACAACCGGTGTTGGTCTACAAAGTCTACCTTTCATTACTGTTTTCCCCTGTTTTTTCCCTTATTTGATCAGTCACTTCCTGATAAAATTCTGGCGACGATGGAAACTAAATCCAGTGGTACTCCACTCAGACCTGAAGATTGATTCTCTGAATTCACTTTAGACACCACTTAGGGACCGGGAATGACTGGCTTTGGTCAGAAAATCACCACGAAAGCCGTCTTCTGCTGCTGCTGCAACCTCTGTTTTCTCTGCCTCTGTTCCGGCGACAGTAGGAGTATCCAGCGGCAAGTCTGGGTTGTGTTGTGTCGGTGGCACTCTGAGCTCCACGTCGGTGGTCATGGGTGTCCTTCTTCCTACAGCGGCAACCGACAGGCTCTGTCTTCTATGCTCTAATAGGGGTAACCAACAGCAGATCCGCAGCAAAGTAGTTCCCTTGGCTAGACGGCAACACAAATCTCTGGTGGTGACTCTTGTCTCGTAGCAGCAATGGTGATCCTTTGAGGCAGCGCAAGATTCTGGCTCTTTACTTTCCGGGCAACAACGAACAAGGGTAAGGTGAGGCTTTGGCAACGTCGATGTCAGCAACCTTTCTCTTCTCGGTGGGGCTTCAGGGCAACAACAGCAACAAAGCTTCACAGCAAAGACAGCGATGCAGCAACTTGATGAGTTTCCTTTTCTGCAACACAACAGCAAGAGTTCCTCTTAATTCGTCCCCTATTTTTACCTGTAAAAAAGAAAATTCCCTTTCGAGCAGACGTGCTGCAGCGAGGCTTCACGACAGCGAGCACATGGTAGGCGGTAAGACTTCGGCAGGGGCAAGCTCCGGCAAAGGGCGGCTTTTGTTGGCAGGTCTGGATGACAGCAACTCCTTGCTTCTCCCCTGTTTTTATGGTGATCATGCGGCGGCAACAATTCTTTTGAAATTCTTAGCTCAATGAGGATTTCGGCGAGGCTGCACAACAGCAATGGGGCTGGACTCCGGGGATGTGGCAGCCTTCCTCTCCCTTGCTCACGACTTCACAAGTCTAGGGCTCCGAGGGGATTTCCGAAGCAACTTCTTGGTAAGGCTTCACGGTGGCGTGGATGATCAGCCGGCAGTGATAATATCTTTTCTCGGCAATGCTCAAGCTTTAGCAGCAGCGGTGAAAGCTCTGCCCTTTAGCACAGTAGTAGCAAGGTGGCAACGGCGAGGGGTGGTAGTGATCAGCAAGGTGACATGCAGTCCTTTCTCTCGATGGTGATCAGCAATGCAAGGCAATGCTCACAAATGCATGCATGGGGGGATGAAGCAACAGGCAAGGAGGCGAGCCTCTCTTCGTTCTTTTAATGCAGCGTCTTTTTTCTAAAAAATCTCCCCTCGGGAAGGCTTCAACGGCGGCTGCTCCTTAGCTCTCCTCTTTGTGATCCTTTGTGGAAGCGAGGCAGCAAGAGGCAACAACCTACAAGGCTTCTCTTGGCGGTAGCAAGATGACGACGGCGAGGAGCCAAGTGACAAGATCATAGCAAGGTTTCGGTGTTGAGACTTCATCGTGGTGTTCTCCAAGTACAGCAAGATGGCTTCTTGGGCGGCAACAAACCACCTCTTCTTGGCAGAACTTCCATTTGGTGTTGCATGATTCTGACTCTGATGGCGTTCTACAACTCTCCAAGATGTTGCACGTCATGGGCAGGGCTTCGAAGAGCATATAGAATAGCTTTTTGGATGGGCTAGGGGTCGCTAGAGATGGATCTTCGGCGAGGGGCTCCTCCCCTTCTCTCTTCTCTTTTATGCTTCTTCTTTATCTTTTCTTCAATTCAACGAGCTCCCTTTCTTCATGTTAATGTACTTCTTTTATAGACCTTTCCCTTCTACCGTTCTTGATTACGACCATTAAATCTTCACCTGTCCAACCATTTTTGGTTCTTTATTTTAAGCCCCTAAAATCCTCACCATCCGTTTTTATCTTTTCCTTCTTCTTATCTTCTTCCTTAGATCTTGGACCCACAATGACTTTTTCTTTGAGACGTAGAAATCATCTTTGGAGCCCTTAAATCTTGTAACAGGATAAATACTATTCAAGTAATTGGATAAGTACAATTCTTGTGCAAACATTAGCCCCCATTTCGGTGGATATCTTTGAAGAATAGTGACTGAACCGTTAATATAAATTCGTTATTTTCTCCTCTTAAAGCCGTCATTTTGTTTTTTCGCCATTTGAGACTCTCCACCTTTTTGTGATTTCTTCTTGATAAATCATGGTGGGTGTTAGTTTTTCTTTAAGGTACTTACATCTTTCTTTTTTATTTTTTTATTTTTTTAATTTGTTTTAATGGTTCTCATCCTCCTATGGTGTCTCGCCCCAAAAGTGATCATCAAGATGGTAAGAGTCCGGCTCACGAGGATATTCATCCAATCCCTCAAAAGTGTTTCAAGACCACAGCATGCCAAGGGTCAAATAGTACACAAAAATCGAAAATCCACCCGTCGTAATGAAGGAGAGGATGCATTTTTCTTCTTCAGCAATAATCAATTCAAGGCTATTTTCAAGCTCACGTAGGCTTAGATTTTCTTTCGGCTTACAGAGATCTAAGGCGAGTTTGGGAGCAGAAGCCCGAATTTCCTACTGACATCAATATTGGAATCCTTCGAGGTGACATTGCCCGTTCTAGACTTTGGCTTCAACTTGTAGACACTGCTTCATCAATCAACCACACCACCCAGGATGTACGAGGGGAAGATCTTGCAGAGCACCAATCGGTTTTGGCTGCACTTCGTTCTTATAGGTTCAATACCCGTGTGACAGAGAAGGCCCTTGGGCATTTGATGGCTCAACACCTAGCAGTGTGTAAGAGTTCCAAACCTCCTCCTAAAGGGTTTTCTTTACATGGGGCAAACCTTGTTACGTTGGAACAAGAATTGGATGTGCTTCAAGGATGCCTAAAAGACCTTCAAATTGAAGTAGAACAGAATGAACAGGACGTGGAAGCGTGTTGGACAGCTCATGCAGCCGAGGAAGAAGCAATCCGGTTGCGAGCTGAGATCGACCTTCTTGAAGAAGCCATATCTCATCTTGGTTGAGAATGCCCTACCTCAGACTTATTAGGACTTATGTATTTTTCTTTTTAATCAATAAAACCCTTGCTTTTGTTTGATGCATAGAAATTTATTTCTTAGGGCTGTTTGCTTTATCAAGATAAGAAAAGTATGATCATTGCCAAATAGTTCGTTGAATGAAACTTGCTTCTCAACCATAATCCATCACAATCATTGGTGGGTGATTAGTAAGTTGCATCATTTCTTCCATGTATTTCCAAGATTAAATCCATGAATGCAATAAACACTTCCTCTAGTGCCGAGTTAGCTGCTAGCAACTTTAAAACACCTTTTGCATTCTTACTACTGTCAATAATGAAGTTTCCTCATTTATCAATGCATGTACTTCTAAAACTAATTACTAGGATAAACTCAACATCTCATGTCTAAAGCATATTCCAAGTCTTTTCAAACTCAATTCTCGTAGCAACCTTATCTTCGGAACATATACTTCGTTGGCCAGCCTAATATCATTCTCCTTTGCATGTGAGCATTTTTTATTTTTACTATGTACATTGAAGATCAATCCATCTTTGCACCAGGGTGTGACCTCCTACCACAAGGTCTCGCCAAATTTTTAAGTATCTT
>JAURVB010010219.1:0-11667 GCA_033002965.1 Piper betle | reverse complement strand
TTTTTGCTTTGACATATGAGGTTAGGTCATATGAGTGAGAGGGGCATGAATGAAATACACAAAAGGATTTACTGAAGTTTGGAAGGCAGGTTATCTCAACTTTTGAAAGTATTGTGTAAAAGCAAGCAAGCAAAGGTATAGTTTTGCCACATTTCATACTAATAATTTCTGATTTAAACTATGTTCATACTAATGTATAGGGGCCAACATCTGTGAAATCTCATGGTGGTGCTACCTATTTTATTACTTTTATAGATGATTTTTCAAGAAGGCTTGGGTAAACTTCATGAAGTATAAATATGAAACTTTCTCTATGTTCAAACAGTGGATGGCGGAAGTGGAAACTCAAACTAGGAAGAATCTAATGTATTTGATGTCTGACAATGGAGGTGAGTACAAGTCTAAAGAATTTGTTGATTTTTGTCATCAAGAAAGTTTAAGTCTACATTTCACAACACCGTACACACTCAACAGAACAATGTTGCTGAAATGATGAATAGTACTTTGCTGGATAAGACAAGGTGTATGAAGTTGAATGAGGAGTTGCCTAAGATATTCTGGGACGAGGCAGTAAATATGACATGCTACATCATGAACATGTCACCTCATGCTATCCAGTTGGGTATTGATTAAACCCAACTCATTATTTAAGCTAAGTTAATAAACCAAGCGCAGCCATTTACCATTAAAGAAAAACTAAACATGATTAAGGCAAAATAGAACCCGAACATTATTAAACGGATAACCATTTGAGAATTGAAACTACACACTTGGGAAAAAATATTCATACTATATAATAATAATACATGTTCTAAAGGTTACACTAAGTGACCAAATATTTTAAAAATAAAAACAAGATATTTGATAATGTTATTGATAAGTATTGGTCATAAAAGTTAATGGGGTACTAATCTTAATAATTGAAATTTTAATATAAGAATCTCGTATCGTATATTGAGTACTTGTTACTCTATTACCAAACCCAATTATTTATAATTAGGTACTAATTATTCTCAAACCAAATCTTATTATTAATTATCCAAAACCTTAACATTAAGGTGGGTTCGGTCTAATTAGATTTCATGTATACTCAACCCAATAAACACCTCTAATGTATATGTTTAAAGGAATATTAATTGCTGCAATGGTATCCAAGGGATGTTTGCATGCTATTTGTTCATATTCATGTGCCGTAAAATTTTCTTGCAAATGAAGAATGTTAAAGTAAATACTAAACAATTCTCCTTTTGGTAAATTGAGCTCTTGAGACAGGTAACAATTAAACTATCTAAAAATTACCATAAATTAAATTAAATGGTAATGAAAGAGAACTCAAAGGGAGTCTCACGAAAGACTAAAAAGTCTTGAGTAGGGGAGATGGCGACCCCATTGGCAAAGTAGAGATCCCGGGCAAGCACTATGGTTTGGTTTAGAGTCGGGTCGAACCTCAAGAGTCCAGCGTTGGGCTTGCCCTCAAGTGCATCAAGTGCATAATCATGTAGTTTGTATTTGTAGGGTGCGTCCATGAAATATATCAAATCGTCACTACTTACATCCACACAGTCTGTTATTCCAAATGGCATTCCCTCCGCCTTGCTGGCCAACATCTTCACCGTCCGATCCCTTGAAACACTCAGCAGCCCCTGGGCCCACAAACCAAAAATTTTAATCCAATAGTCATAAATAAAGCAGAGTTAATTAATGATCTGCAATTAATTATTCAAAGCTGGTTAGTTTATTCTGAAAATAACAAAGAAAAAAGGCAGCTGGTGCATAAAGATTTCCACTTAGACAAAATCCAAAATTAGAAAAATTAGGACGATAAAAAATCAAAACAATTTAAAAGCCGCTTGAAAAAAACACTACTTAAACACCTTATGATATTGTTTGCACAAGATTTGTAATTATCCAATTACTTGGAAAGTGTTTATACAGTTACGTGGATGATTTTTACGCCTCAAAGAAAAAGTCGTTGTGGTTCCAAGATCCAAAGAAGAAGATAAGAAGATAGAAAGGATAAGAAGGGTTGGTGAGGATTTTAGGGGCTTGAAGTGAAGAACAAAAAATGGTTGGGCAGGTGAGGATTTAATGGCTGTAATTTGGAACTGTATAGGGTAGACTTCTATAAAAGAATTACATTAACTTGAAGAAAGGGGGGCTCATTGAAATGAAGAAAAGATAAAGATGAAGAAGAAAATAGAAGAAAGAGAAGGGGAGGAGCCCATCCCAGTAGATCTATCCATAGGCGACCCCTAGCCCATCTAGGAAGCTATTCTATTTACTGCTCGAAGCCTTGCCAAGGACGTGCAACATCTTGGACAGTCTGTAGAACGCCATCGGAGTCAGAATCATGCAACACCAAATGGAAGTTCTTCCGGTAAGAGGTGGTTTGTTGCGCCTAAGAAGCCATCATGCTGTACTTGGAGAACACCAAGACGAAGTCTCAACACCGAAACCTTGCTTTGATCTTGTCACCTGCCTCCTCGTCGTCGTCATCTTGCTACCACCAAGAGAAGCCTTGTAGGTTGTTGCCTCTTGCTGCCTCGCTTCCACAAAGGATCACGAAGAGGAGAGCTAAGGAGCAGCTACCGTTGAATAAGGGTAGCTTATCGAGCAAGCGAGCTGAGTTCAACTTGTGTTCGAACTCGGCTTGAATAGTTTGAAACTCGTTCGAACTCGACTCGAGATCGAACGAGTTTTGAACATACATGCTCGAGTTCGACTCGAATATGGTTTATTTGTTCGAGATTGACTCGAGCTCGAATACACTTAAACTGTTTAATTTTCCCAAGCTCAAACTCAGCTTGTTCGTGAGCTCGAAACAGGCTCGATTAAAAGTCAAAAGTAGCTCACTTAAAAAAAATGCTATCCACAACCTTGAGGTCATCAACTTGAATACTTACCATCTCAACTATCTCACTTCTTTGTTATTAGATTGTATATATAAATAAATAATAAATAAATAAGATTTAATATAAAAACTATATTATTATTTTATTTTATCGAGTCGATTTCGAGTCGAGCTATGAGTCGAGTTCGAGTTATAACCGAGTCGAGTCGAGTCAAACACGACCTTACTCAAGCTCGGCTCGTAAGATTCGAGTTCGAGTCGAGTTCGAGCTCGAGCATTTAAATGTCGAGTTTCGGGTCGAGTCAAGCCGAGCCGAACACTAAATACTCACGAGCTGGCTCGCTCAATTAGCAACCCTACCGTTGAAGTCTTCCTGGGGAGATTTTTCAGAAAGAAGACGCTGCATTAAAAGAACGAAGAGAGGCTCGATTCCTTTCCTATTGCTTCATCCCACCCATGGGTGCATTTGTGAGCATTGCCTTGCATTGCAGTTCACCATCGAAGGAAAGGAGTGCATGTCACCTCGCTGACCACTGCCGCCCCTTGCCGCTGCCACCTTGCTGATACGGTGCTAAAGGGTTGAGCTTTCGCCACTGCCGCTAAAGCTTTGCACCCAGATGGAGCATTGTCGAGAAGAGATATTGTCACTGCCGACAGATCATCCATGCCATCGTGAAGGCCTGCCAAGAAGTTGCTTCGAAATCCTTGGAGCCCTGGACTTGTGAAGTCGTGAGCAAGGGAGAGGAAGACTGCCAAATCCCTGGAGTCCAGCTCCATTGCTGTTGTGCAGCCTTGCCGAAATCCTCATTGAGCCAAGAATTCCACAAGAATTGTTGCCGCCGCATGACCGCCATAAAAAAGGGAAGAAGCAAGGAGTTGCTGTCGTCCAGTCCTGACAACAAAAGCTGCCCTTTGCCGGAGTTTGGCGCTGCTGAAGTCTTACTGCCTACCATGTGCTCGCCATCGTAAAGCCTTGCTGCAGCACCTCTGCTCAAAAGGGAATTTTTATTTTTTATAGGTAAACATAGAGGATGGATTAGGAGGAATTCTTGCTATTATGTCGCAGGAAAGGAAATTCATCAAGTTGTTGCACCCGCCGTCTTTGCCGTGTAGCTTTGCTGTTGTTGTTGTTGCCCTGAAGCCCTGCCAAAAAGGGAAAGGTTGCTGACATCGACGTTGCCAAAGCCTCACCTTACCCTTGTTCGTTGTTGCCTAGAAAGTGAAGAGCCAGAATCTTGCACTGCCTCAAAGGATCACCGTTGCTGCCACGAGACAAGAGTCACCACCAGAGATTTATGTTGGCGTCTAGCCAAGGAAACTACTTTGCTGTGGACTTGCTGTTTGTTACCCCTCTTAGAGCACAAAAGACAGCCTGCTGGTTGCCGGTGTAGGAAGAAGGACACCCAAGACCACTGGTGTGGACCTCAGAGTGCCACCGACACAACACAACCCAGACTTGCCGCTGGATACTCCTATTGTCGCAGGAATTTTGCCAAAGGATCACTGACAGAGACGGAAAAAACATAGGTTGCGGCAGCAGTGAAAGATGGATTTCGTGGTGATTTTCTGACCAAAGCCAGTCATTCCCGGCCCCAAAGTGGTGTCTAAAGTGAGTTCAGAGAATCAATCTTCAGGTCTGGGTGGAATACCACCGGATTCTGTTTCCACCGTCGTTGGAATTTTGTCAGGAAGTGACTAATCGGATAAGGGAAAAAACAAGGGAAAGCAGTAGCAAAAGGCAGACTTTGTGGACCAACATCAGTCATCCCCATCCCGCTATGGTATCCAACATAAAGCTGACAATCCAATCTTCAGATCTAGGTGGAGTCTCGTTGGAGTTCGACTCCACCGGCGCCAGGGAAAAATCAAGACGTGGTTGATTGGAGAAGGTGAAAACAGAGTTCTCTATCATTTACCAGTTTAAGCCTGCTGTCTGGGAGCCTACCATTGCCATAGCAAGAGAGCTAGTGTCCTTGTTATCTCCATAAAGTCGGAGTCATGCCATGATGGATTAGCCTGAACTTTGCCGGATTGCTATTGCTTCATCAAGAAATAGAGTTCGACCTTTGCTATGGGAAAAATCCATCCTAATTATTGTCTTGTTGAGGTGGATTGATTACTGGAATCAGGTCATTGCCTTCAAAGTATTGATGCCTATTGGATTTGACGTCAACCAGCTGCTGGAACTCTGTCGTCGTCATTGGAGAAGAGACCCACTCGCCAGAGGTGCTGCCGTTAAGAAATAGAGGACAAGAGCAGAAGAGAAGGTGTACTTGCTTACCCATTTGCATGGTTCACGTCCAAGTTCCTTGATTGTGTCCGCTCAATGACCAGCTGGCATCGCAAACAAGTTGCATGCCCATGTTTTCTATCCGGTTACCAGCCTGTCATGCTACCATGTCTACACCCGTGACCACAAGCTCGAGACCCGGATCAGACCCATCAGTGGCCCAGATCAATTAGCAGCAAGTTGAACCAACCTGGACTATAATTTGAAAGCTTTCAAAGGACAAATTATGGATGAAGTCAAAGATCTCAAAGGCGAATTTATTTAAAGTGGCAAAATTTACTATGTTGTGTAAAATGTAAAAATCGAAGGAAAATTAGTGGATTGTGTGTACTAATCTCCTCGTGGACTGACTTAGGGATTCAAGTTGAACCCTAAAGAACCATGTAAAAGTTTTTCTTGAGTGTTATTTTGTGTGCTTATGACATTTTCTATTTTAATCACACTATTTCTTTGAGCGGCAAGGGCACCTCGGTCCCAAAGAACTCTCAAACCCGGATCGAAAATATGCGATCCGCATGGGTGGACAATCACGTGCGTGAACTTAATTTTGGCAACTCCACTGAGGACCATCGAGAAGTAGCAGTGCAATTTGAAGAGGTAGTGTGTACGAAAAGATGGCCCCCAAGAAAAGGAATTTTACAAAACAAAAAGGCGCTAGTGAAGGAGAACCTTCTATGCACTTGCAATAAATCAGGTAGAAATACAAGTACAATCCACTGCAAATGTGGGTGAGCCAGCCACCTTGCAACATGAAAACCCAAACTTGAACAAAGAACTTCATGTATGGATTAGACAACTTGAATCGGCACTTGATGATGCACTCGCCTTAATTAGGCGTGCCTCCAAAAGAGAAGATGCCAACCGGCAAACCAGCGAAGTCCAGACGAGATGGACTAGCCAGCAATCCGACAAAGTCCAGATGAAATGGGCCAGCTAGCCAACCAACCGATAACAAACATTCTTATGGCGTCACAGGAAAGGCCTTTGGTGACCGCCCCAGTAAGTGTTGATTTGTCAAACACCCCTTGAGTAAATAACATGTTTTCTTATGTCTTGGGATCCATGTCACAAGCAGCCCCTTTGATAATTTCACTGTCCAAGCCAAGTTGGACGCAACTCTATCTCACTATGCAACCAAGTCAGACTAAGCATAGCCCACTCCTACATTCAACATGGTTTCCACAGCCACCTCACTACCCACCACCGTACCTATACCCATGGTACAACCCTGTGATCCCCTAATCTTCGGTTTCTATGAAATTTCTGCCACCGATTACCACCACGGTGCCCATCCCAATGGCACCGCCTTTGGTGTCAATGGTTTAACCATCAATTCCCACCACAATAGCCCCACTATCGGTTAGTTGTCCTCCATTAGTCTATCATACAACTATTCCAATGGCGCCGGTTACACCAGATGTATATGTTCAAGATGCCTGCTTTGATGAGTTGAAAGTTGCAATGGATGTACAAGCCACATTGATTGCCGAGCTGATAGTGCATAAGGATAAAGAACCAAGTGAAGTAGTAAAGCATCTCCGTCCTTTAGTTGATGAAGTTTACACAAAAAATTTGCCAGAAAAATACAAGCACCCAACCTTCACGAAGTTTGACAGAGATGGCAATCCTGGAAATCACATTACAATCTTTAAGATTGAGTGTGGAGCAATTGCAACAAATGAGAAGTTAAAGTTGCAGCAATTTCCTACATCCCTCAATGGCAATGCCTTAAGATGGTTCAATAACCACCCTCCTGGATCAATTAGTTCATGGGATAAGTTTGTTGAACAATTCAAAGAACATTTTCAGTCAATGGAAATCCCAATAAAGATAGAACAATTATGACAGTGTCAGAAAGAACCGGGTGAGTAGTTTGCAACATATGTGAAGAGGTTTAGAAGCTTAACTTCTCAGATGAAAGAGACCCTTGACATTAAAGAACTTGTAAAGATTTGTGTAATGAATGCCGGATCCACTACTTGGTTCTTAAGTAGTGCGTAATGCGACACTTTTGAGCAACTCTTTGAAAAGGTGTTGATCTTCGAGGAACTTGGAAGGGTTTCTGCTTCCTTGAAGAATGCTAATGCATCAACCAATGCTATCACTGAACTCGGTAAGCAAGGTCAGGAAAAACAACAAAGGAACAACAATGAAGGGCAAAAAGCCGCACCCCAACAACGGCGCGAATGGAGGAATATAGATGATTACACCTTCAATATTGGAGATACCAAAGGTGGTTCGATGTTTTGGTTAAGCAAGGAAAGATTACACCATGGACACCTAAGAATCCACCAAAGCCTGAGGATAAGAAGAAAGATAATTTCTATTGATTCCATCAAATGGTTGGCCATCTGACAATTAAATGTCGGAACATAATGGAGAAAATTAAAGAATTACTGAACAAAAGGGAAATCAAATATAAAGCTCCCAAACGCAAAAAGTACCAATAGCCAAAGTTATGACAAGTCGTTTGACCTCTCAAAGAAAAAGAAAAGGACGAACTATGCACAGGCAAACAGCTCGAGGAAGAGAAGTTGGAAAAGGAAAAGAAACCTGAAAGAAATGAAAGTAAGGAGGAGACCAGATTTGAGTAAAGGAGGTCAGGTTCGAGTCCGGGGGCTGTGAAATCCATTCATTCTTAAGGAAGCGCACTTTGCGGATGCCACATTCTTCATGGAGGGAAATGTCCTAAAGTTGGCTTGAGCACATCCATCTCTAGTCAAGTCTATCTTGCTACACTTGATTTTCCAGACTTTATTAAACCAACAACTAATTATCCACTGCCAAAGCCTCCTAAAGTAGCAAAGTTGCACAAGTTATCAGTTCCATCGGCACCAATAATTTCACCAAGACCAGAAGCTTCATTAGTACCTTTAAATGTAACGGTGCATTCAGGGCAACCAAAGCAAAAAATTAAAGAAGTGCCACCACTCCTAGAAGTGCAAAGTCAAGAAGAGAAAGATCACATGGTAATTGAGGATGCCGCCATGGTATTAGGACAACGGGAAATGTCAGCAACGAACTTTTGTAAGAAGGAAGTAATTACACTTGACCCATGCCCAGTCATTTACTTGGAAGAAAGAGAATGCAATTCATTTAAGAAATTTGAAATCATAACCTTGTAATCGAAAGATTCAATCATGTCAGAATTATTTTCTCAATGCATATCAAGTGAAAATGAAGGATCAATGAGACCATGGTTTTGTGGGAGTAACATCGCATGAAGAGGAATTACAAGATCAAGAAATACAACAAGCACCAAGTCATTTTGAAGATGGGGTTACACTAACAGCCAAACGACATCTGGAAATCAATTTGGGAACTTATTAAGAGCCCCGTCCAACTTTTCTTGGATCAAGTTTAGAAGAAGTGGAGAAATGACAACTCATTGATGTACTTAGAAGTTATAAGGATTGCTTTGCATGGTCATATGATGAAATGCCAGGTTTTTCATCCAAAGTTATAGTACACCACCTTGCAGTTAAGCTAGGGGTATGTCCAGTTGTTCAAGCCAGAAGAAAGTTTAGTCCCCCATCGAGGCCATGATTGCAACAAAAATAGAGAAGTTGAAGAAGGCAAACTTCATTCGTGAAGTCAAATACCTAGAATGGTTGGCAAATGCTGTCCCAGTAGAGAAGAAGAGTGGTCATTGAGGATTTGCATGGACTTCTGAGATCTCAACAAAGCATGTCCCAATGATGCATTTCCTTTACAGATCACTGATAATTTACTTGACAATGTAGTTGGTTGTCAGATGTTTTCTTTTATGGATAGATTTAGTGGCTATAATTAAATTCATATGGCAGCCGAAGATGAAGAAAACATAGCTTTCTACACACCTGTTGGAATCTATTACTATACGGTAATGCCGTTTGGTTTGAAGAATGCAGGAGCTACTTATCAACGGGCGATGCAATATATTTTTGCAAACATGCGACATGTGGAAATGGACGATTATGTTGACAACATAATTATGAAGTCAAAAGCAAAAAGTGATCATTGCATGGTTTTGCGGAAAGTACTTCACCAAAGTAGAGTAAATAACTTGAAGTTGAATCCACAAATATGTACTTTTGGTGTTTCGTCAAGCAATTTATCAGATTTTTGGTACATGAGCGAGGAATCCAATATGACTCTACCAAAATTCAAGCTATTAGGGATATGAGTCCACCTACATCTTTTCATTAGGCAAAGCTGCCTGGGAAAGATCAATTATATTAGGAAGTTTATCCCAGATTTATCATCAAAAATTTTGCCACTCACTCAATGGTTGAAGAAAGGTTACAAGTTTGAGTGGGGGGAAGCATATAAGCGAACCTTTGAGGAGATAAAGGGTTGCTAAAGTCTCCAACTTTACTTGCTCTAGTGCCAAATAGACCACTCATCTTATATATTTCTCACACAAAAGCAACACTCATAGCCATCTTAGCCCATGATTATGATCTTGGGAGAGAATGACTTGTGTATTACTTAAGCAGAGCTATGATTTCAATTGAACAAAGGTACACAAAGATAGAGAAAGCATGTTTAGCTTTGGTGTTTGCTTTGCAGAAATTGTAACATTACTTTCTTACACATGAAGTACATTTGGCGGTACACGACAATCCTGTTCGATACCCGCTCCAACAACTGGCCTTATCAGAAAGAGTAGCAAGATGGCTTTGGAAGTTAATAGAGTTTGATATCAAGTATGTCACACAAAAGCAGTGAAAGGTCAAGCAATTGCCGAGCTACTCGTTAACCATGTCAGCTCTACCATTAAAGAAGAAAGAAGAAGAAGTCTAATTCAACACGGATAAGGAACTACTAAAGTGGACTTTGTATTTTGATGGAGCAGCTGTGGGAATGTGCTTAGGAGCAGGACCCACTGGAGGAGCTAGGATTGTCTTAGTATATGCTTACAATTTGGCATATTTTTGCACCAACAACAGTGTGGAATATGAGGCAATGTTGCTTGGACTGGTGCTTGCAAAAGATTTGAAAGTGGAATGCTTGCTAGATTGAGGTGACTCATGATTTGTAATCTAACAGGCTGCAGGGAATTTTGAAGTTAAGGAAGCATATTTGGTAGTGTGCAAGGCACATTTGATGCAATTATTGAAGAATTTCAAAGAAGTGATGTTTGAACATATCCCTCGCTCTACAAATTGCATGGCAGATGCACTCGCCATATTGGGGTCACGATTCATTGTTAAAGGAGAAGTCATAGAACGAATTATTTGGTTTGCTCGTCATGCTGTGCCTGCTTGTGCGGTTTTACCGTCAATTGTTGTAGTTAAAAGCTTCGCACTAAAGGAGTTTGAGGATGGGTATAGATATATCATCAACTTTTTCACACGCAATCAGCTATCTAGTGATCGATACAAGGTTCGTGAGGTGTGATGAATTGCTACATGTCATCTCATTGAAGGAGAATTATTGCATCACTGAGGATTTGATAGAGTCTTACTACGGTGTTTGACCAAAAAGGAAAGTTTGAAGGCTATGAGAGGAGCTCATGAAGGGACTTGTGGAGAGCACCAAGGTGGAAGAAGGTTGTATCACCTTTTGCTCTAGATTGGATACTTTAGGCCAACAATGTATAAGGATTGTATGGATTTTGTTCAGTCTTGTGAGAAGTGTCAGTTGCATGCGCTTTGAAGCATATGCCACCAAAACCGTTGCACCCAATTGATGCTTATTGGGCATTTCAGATTTTAGGGCTTGATTTTATCAGTCCCATCCATCCATTATCATCAAAGGGTCACAAGTTCATCTTAATGGCGATTGGGTATTTTACTAAGTGGGATCAAGCAATATCGGCAAGGAAACAAGAAGGAGAGTGTGTCGCTCAATTCATCAAAGAAAATATCATCTGTCAGTTTGGAGTTCCCCAAAAGTTTATTATAGATAATGGCATGTCATTAATGGGATGGCAAGTGGCAGAATTAGCTGAACAACACAGATTTGAAATGGTACAATCATCACCATACAACCCGCAATCTAATGGATAAGTGGAATATTTTAACAAGATTTTAAAACAAATGTTGCAAAAGATGGTGGCAGATATCAACACAATTGGCATGAAAGGCTACTCGAAGCATTATGGACACATCGTACTTCCACATGTGTGAGTACCAGAGTTATACCTTTCTGTTAGTATATAAGATAGATGCTATCTTGCCTTTAGAAGTTGAGTTACCTGCACTAAGGATGGCCACTACTTCACATTTATCACCAGAACAGGCGGAGTATGTTCCAAATAGGATTGCGTCACTCGAAGTGATTGATGAGCATCGTCATGTTGTAGGGAAAAGTTGAGAAATTATCATGAAGCAAAGACAAAGAAGTACAACCAAGACATTTAGCCCTGTAAGTTCAGCCCTAAAATATTAGTATTATGCAACACTATGAAGTTAGGGCCGGGTTATCAATGTCTCAATTTTCCCCGTCATGGGAAGGGCCCTACGTTGTGAAGTGAGATATTGGTAAAGGATGTTATGAATTATCAATAATTGATAGAGATTCCTTATTCCAAGTTAATGGA
>JAURVB010010218.1:0-12888 GCA_033002965.1 Piper betle | reverse complement strand
CCTCTTATCGTCGCCGACGTTTCCCCCATCATCCCGACCGCCGTCGAGGCCGGCCGTAGCCCCGATCGGAGCACGCCGCCGCCGCCGCCCATTTTCGACGCCGCCGTCGATGCCATCGCCGCCCCGGCTGCCTTGTTTGACACCACCATTGGACCAAGCTCGTCGAGCTGGTGCCGATAGACCCCCTGATTGCCCCGTCCCGAATCATCGCCGGAAAACCGCCGGAATCCACCGGAAAATTGCCGACACTCGCTGAAAACCGCCGGAACCGCCGGAAAATTGGATTTGTGGGAAATTCGCCGGATCATCCGCCGAACGCACCCGGTCCAATCTGATCGGACTTCGGACGCCGCTAGGTGCTGAATTCGAGTTTCGAGCCACGAAACGGAAACCCTAGCCGTCGCCGATTTTCGACGACGCGAGGTATAATTTATTTTAACTTAATTATTTGAAAGTATTGATTATTAGAATTGCATGCTAGGATTGGTGAATTGTGTGTTATAATAATATATATAAATGTAGATTTGATTAAGGATAAAATATGAAATTTGTTTGATTGAGTGGTGTTAAAAATGGAGGCTAAGAAACTAATTAGGGTAACTAGGTAATGATCATGATCTAATGCAAACTAGCCTAAGTAGACTTGCTAGAATTGATATAGGTTGATGTGTGTTGATTGATGCGTGATTGTGTTGATTGTGTGTGCATGCTATAGGATGTGTGATTCATCATGCGGGCGTTAGTTTTTAGCTTGATTGTGTAGGTACGGTGTAGGAGCTCGCCGCCTAGGCGCGTGGACCCGTTTGGAGCTTCTACCAGGTCCGTTTAGGACTCGTTCTCTGTTTTTATGCTACTCTATTGTGTATTTGATTTATCATGTGCAGGACGAGTTAAGTGGCGTTTTATCGGATCCCACTTAACTCGGGCCATTTAGCCAACAGATTTTTCGGATTAATAACCCTCGAGGATGAGATCCCTCGAGTTTGTTTTCGAACTTCAGATCCAGCTCACGATGCCTTCGGGCCTATTGTATAAATCCCAACCTAGACCTATATATATGTATAGTTTTCGCGTTTTCAGTGAGAGATTGAATGAGGGAAATCTGACTACCGTGCTACGCGAGCGGGCACGTGTGAGTCGATAGTGGGCTCTGGAATGGTGTGCGGGCCGTTTCATTCCCGAGGGATCCTGACAACTCCACCTTTGAGTTCCTCAAACCCGGAGAAGTGTGGAGGTTCACAGGTACTGCAATGCAGCGCATGTCTAGACTTGTGGTTTCAAAGGGTACTAAAGGCGACTGCCTGAGAGTGCTCGGCCTTCGTGCTCAAGGCCAGGAGTAATATGGAAGGTGTAGAGGGCAGAAAGGAATGAGATTTGATGCGAGAAGCGATAGAGAAATGGCCAAGGTATGAGAATGAGAAAGAAAGGGGACGCTGTCGACCCGAGGGCGACGGCTCCCATATGTGCCCTGATGAGAGTTCTTGAGGAAGTATATGGTTTTCATTCAACAGGAGAGTTTGCTCTCCTGTGCCAGATTGATATTAGTTATTTTCTGGGCCGGTAACACTCGTTACTGACGGTTTTTCTATATATATGTAGGTGAGGAATGCGAGCGATGAAAGCTGTCGGGACTGCGGAGGAGCAGCACGGAACCGCACACACATGTACCTGCCACGTGTAACGTATAATGATGATGTGTTAATGCTATGTGAATGATAATTTGGATGTGTTTGTTTGGATGAATTGCCTGTTATAAAATGAACGGATAGATGTGAATGAGCAGGGAACCTTGAGTTCAGCCTCGGCTTAGATGAAAACAAATGAGATAATAATGGAATGCCGCGGTAGATTGTTATGTTTTGTTGTATTTTGATAAAATATTTATATACCTTTGTTGTGGACAGGTTGGCCCTTATTGCACTTTTAAGGGAAACTCTGTCCGTTTTTACGTAGTAGTATATATTTTCTTTTGGTTTCTCATTTATTGTTTTGTTTTGTTTTGCTTGCATATCATCACATGCATGTAGGACTCCGTTAGAACCCAATTGTTCCCATTCATGCATCTCATGGTTGCATCCCCATCTTAAGACGCCGAGGGCAGATCCGGGTCGGCTTAACCGAACCCAGTAGATTAGCAAACGGTTCGGTCACCGGTGACATTTCCGGGCCGGTTCACGGGTGAGCCGAAACGGGGTGTTACAATCTTCCTCTTCAACCCAAAACCAGACCACGTCCCTTCACTCCCTTCCCTACCAATCCAATTGAAAGCATAAAGCTTGTGCTTTTAAAGCAACTACCCACGTCAAACTCCGTTCTGCACCAAGGCGTGGACTACTTGCCAGCAGCACCGCCGGAACTGCAAGGTGTACTCCGTCCGACAAGCAGCACTGCCCGGAATACTTCCCTTCTCCCGGCACGACAACCCAACGTCAAAGCCAAGCGATGTGAGCATGCACGGCGTGAGTCTTTGGCCAGTAATCTGGCATGCACGTCTGGAATCTCCCACAGCGTGGCACACTACAACTCCGCCCATAACCACTGAAATTCTGCCACCCATCGGAACCCAAAGACAAGGCGACACCACCCTTTGAACCAGCAGCTAGAGAGGTCGTCGGGGGTGTGAGGGCTGCCTTGAAATCTTTGTTTACAGTCGCCTATCATTGCCCAACTTCAGACCCATCAGCCATGGCAAAATTCCATTTTCCAGTTTAGTTTTAGTTGTTATTGTTGATTTCAGACTTTAATTCTCATGTTTATCAAGCTTATTATCAATTAAAAAGACATATGAATGCAAGAAAATGAACAAGAGGGGAGATAGCAAGGACACCCAAGCAAGGAAAAAACACTAGCAAGGAAGAGGAGAACTAGGCGGCTAAAGTGAGGAAGACGCCCCTACACCCGTATGTGAAAAATGACGTCCTCTTTCAAAATCTATAAAAATGAAAATGATGGCTTGGGTATGTGAAAACACCCATATTTCATTTAACCAGGTAACTGGGTAAATAATAAAATGGGTAAATAATTAACCAGGTAGAATTAACCAGGTAAAGAATATAACACGTTCGGTCCTTCCCGGACCGCATTGGAGTAAAATATATATATATTTTTCACAGTCATTACACACCCCCTCCCAACATATAACAAGCTCAGCACTAGCTCATAACAACTAAAAGACTCTTGAGACAATAATAGGGATTTTGTTGACTTGTTTCATTTAATTATGCGGCTTAGTGGTTTTATCACTAACACGGAATTGCCTCCGTAAGTGAGCAGCTTTGCACTGAAGAATAAAAATGTGGTCGGTGGTTCTTTTACTAACCTAGGTTTGGTGAATCGATAATAAATTGGACTTCCTTTTTACCCTCTTGTGTTATAATTGTGGCTATGGGAAACGCTTCGAGACAGTGGGATGGATATTTCATATATTGTCATATGCTATAAGAACATGTTTTACTTTTATGATTTATAAATTCTAAACTTATTGCAGTATTACAATTCATGTTCTAGAATGTTAAGTTTACAAAAAATTATATTTTAAAGTAATACCCGATCTAGTTCAGGCGGGTCTTTACAAGTGGTATCGGAACACGGTTTCCCACTAGCTCACAAATTATAACTCAAGTACCTTGGTGAAAAGTCCAGTAATTATCTTTTCCCAATGTGTTGTGTTATTAATTAACAAATTCATTCACTAATAAACCAAAGTCATAACTGAAAAAAAAACAACCTATTAATGAATCATGATGGTTTGACGATTCAGATGGCAGGCACTAGTAGACAGTAGAACCAATCTAATCAGTCAAATTTGAACACAGTGAGTGTATTGGCCTAGATCTAGATGGCCATACAAAGAGTAGCGCAGGCTTCAGAAAATACCAATTCTGTGGTTCAAAATATTGTTCAGTGGTTACCAGGAGTGGTAGCAGGGAATAGAGCCTCAAACTCAGCAGCTAGTCTCAGAATTACCCCAGACGATGGTCAGGGAAGTGCCCAAGGGCGAGCAGGATTAGCTGACCCAGTGCCAGCGGTAGTCCGACAAGTGCCGCCAAGTATGGATGATAGTGGCCGTTACACTGTGGAAAAGTTTAGGAAGAACGGAGCTGAACTATAAATGGTATTTATTGGAGGGGCCGATCCACCAAAGGGAGAGAGCTGGATAGACATTACTGTCAAAACCTTTTGGCTAACTTAGTTGAGTTTGAGTCAAAACCTAAAGAATTGTCCATGATTCCTGTGGTAGCAGAGTTTCCCGATGTATTCCTCGATGAACTTCCAGGGTTTCGTCCTAAGCGGGCAGGTGAGTTCGCCATTGACCTAGCACCTGGAACAACACCAATTTCTAAAGCACCATATCGCATGGCTCAGGCAGAACTCAAGGAGTTAAATAGTCAATTAGAAGAGTTGTTGCAGGTAGGCTTCATCTGACCAAGTACTTCACCCTGGGGAGCCCCTAATCATTTTGTGAAGAACAAAGATGGATCACTTCGGTTGTGTATTGACTATCAAACACTCAATCAAGTGACAGTTAAGAAATGGTACCCCTTACCCAGTTATCCGAAGTATTTTCTAAGATAGACTTGTTGTCTGGTTATCACCAGTTGCAAGTAAGGACTCAGACGTGCAGAAAATGGCTTTCCCAACTCGATATGGACATTATGAGTTTCTGGTTAAGGCTATTGGTCTAACAAATGCACCGGCGGCCTTTATATCACTCATGAACACAATATTTCATGCATACTTGGACAAGTTTGTTATCGTGTTTGTGGACGACAGATCTAGTCTATTCTAAATAATGGAGAAGAGCATGTGGAGCACATGTCCATTACACTTCATGTTATGAGGGAAAATCAATTGTTCGGTCAAGCTCTCAAAGTACGACTTCTGGTTGGAGGTAACTCTCCTTGGTCATATTATCTCAAAGGCCAGAATTGCACGTGGATTCGCTCAAAAGTGAAAGCAATCACGATTGGCCACAACCCAAGTCAGTCACTGACATCAAAAGTTTTCTTGGCTTAGAGGGTTACTACAAGAAATTTATTAAAGACTTCTCCGTGAGTAGCATCGCCAATGACTGAACTCACAAGGAAGGGAGTCAAGTTCGAATAGAGTTGTAAGTGTGAGGAGAGTTTTGAGTCTCTGAAGAAGAGTCTAACAACTGCACCATTCTTGACATTGCCAAATGGTAATGAAGGATTTGTAGTCTTTAGTGATGCATACCTGTTGCGTTTAGGATGTCTCCTTTTGCAGGGAGGTAAAGTGGTGGCCTATGCCCCTCGTCAATTGAAGATTCATGAGCAAAATTATGCAACCCATGACTTGGAACTGGCAGCAGCAAGCTTTTGCATTGAAAATTTGGAAACACTACTTGTATGGTGCCCAGTTCAACGTCTTCACTTACCACTAGAGCTTGAAGTTTATCTTCACCCAGAATGACCTTAACTTCGACAGAGATGGTGGATAGAATATTTGAAGGACTACGACTTCCAAATCTTACACCACCCAAGGAAGGCGAATGTGGTAGCAAACGCGTTGGGTTAGAAGGGCAACGTGGATAAAAGTCAGCAGCTAGCTAGACTTTGGGCCATGTTAGCAGAAGTGGTGGCTATCAACCTTGTGGAGCAACTAACTGGATTATTGGCAAATTTGGTTATTTCCAATGATTTAGTAGACCGTGTTAAGCTAGCACAAATGGGTGATGAGGAGCTGAATGAAATGCTGGACAAGATTCCTCACATTGTAGCTAATTCCAATAGTGTGATCAGATTTAGAGCAAGGTTGTGTGTACCCAATGGTTATGCACTAAGGCGTGAATATCTTGGAGGAAGCTCATTGCTCAAAGTTCTCGATACACCCTGATGTTATTAAAATGTATCAGGATTTAAAGCAAACCTACTGGTGGATTGGAATGAAAGAGGAATGTTGTGGAATTTGTCTCCAAGTGTCAAACTTGCCAATAGATCAATGCCCAACATCAACTTCCTGGGAGGACTATTGACACCTTTAGAAATACCAACTTGAAAATGGGAGTGTCACATGTGATTTTTTTGCAAAACTCCCAAGGACTCAAAAGAAGAACGACTCCATATGGGTGGTTGTGGACCGACTAACTAAGGTAGCTCACTTTATCCCCATAGAATCAATGAGAACTACTAAAAACCTGCAGGATTGCACGTCAACCATATTGTCAAGTTGCATGGGATTCCAAAGGAGATAGTTCCACCGAGATCCCCTATTCACCTCACCATTTGAAGCCTTATATGGTAGGCCCCGCAGATCTTTATCGTGGTTGGCCGGAGTGTATCGAAGCAGTTATAGTCAGGCCAGAGATGGTGAGAGAAGCAACTGAAAAGGTGAAACCTCATTCAGCAAAGGCTTTAGGCAGCCAGGGTCGATAGAAGAGTTATGCCGATACTCGAAGGAGGGACCTATAGTTCCAAGTTGGGAGTTTGCTGTACCTAAAAATATCTCCTATGAAGGGATGATCAGATTTAGAACATCAGGGAAGTTAAAGCCAAGATTCATTGGGCCCGTTCTCAATCCCAGATCGAGTTGGAAATTGTGCATATAGACTAGCATTACCACCAGTGTCTAGTTGGTGTACACAATGTTTTCCTTGTCAATGCTAAAGAAATATGTACGAGATGAAGATCAAATAATCACAAATTTTGAAAACTTAGAGCTACAATCAAATTTGACCAACGAGGAAAAGCCGATTCAAATTCTTGGTAAGAGAAATAAAGGCACTCAAGAATAAGCAAATTCCTTCGTAAAAGTATTGTGGAACATCAGGGGTTAGGAGGAAGTTAAATGGGAGACTGAACAAGAAATGACAAGGAAATACCCTAGCCTATTTGTGGCATAAGATTCTTATTATTATAATAGCATGAACCGATACTGAAGAAATAAAATTAATCATGATTGTCTTGTTGCCATTATAATATTTCGGGGACGAAATATTTCTACGTTAGGGTGATTGTAAAGACTTTATTTCTCTACCTGGTTAATATATTTTATCATTTACCCGATTAAATGAAATACAGATGTAGGGGTGTTTTCACATACCCTAGCCATCATTTTCATTTTTATAATTTTGGAAGAGGATGTCATTTTTGGTGTAAGGGGTGCCTTCCTCACCTTAGCCGCCTAGTTCTCCTCTTCCTTACCGGTGCTTCTTGCTTGCTTGGGTATCCTTCCTATCTCCCTCTTCTTAATTTTCTTGCATGCATATTCTTTTAATTGATAATAAGCTTGCTAATCATGAGAAATAAAGTCTGAAATCAACAATAAATAACAAGAACTAAGCTTCCCGTCCATGGCCGAGTAGTTTAAAATTTTGGCAAGATGGGCGACTGTTAAAACGTTTGCAAGGAATTCCCTCACAACCCCAACGTCCTCTCTTGCTTCGGGTCGAAGGGAGAGCTCGCCGTGTCCCTGGTTTCCATGTGGTGGCGGAATTACAACTGATTATGGGCGGAGTTGTAGGGGGCAACGCTGTGGAGGAATCTCCAAACATCTATACCAGTTCGCCAGCCAAAACTCTTGCCGTGCATGCTCACAGTGCTTGGCCTTGACGTTGGGTTGTTGTGCAGGGAGAAGGGAAGAGTTCCCAGTGGTGCTGCTGGCCACACGGATTTCACCTTGCAGTCCCAGCTGTGCTGCTAGCCAGGAGTCATGTCTTGGTGCAGAACAGGAGTTTGACGTGGATAGTTGCTGAAAAGCATGAGCTTGATGCTTCCAATTGTATTGGTAGGGAAGGGAAGAAGTTAGTGGAGTCGTGATCTGGTTTTGGGTTGAAGAAGAAGACGTCACAAGTCTGGTTTTGGTGCAGGATGATGTCGCCTTAGATGCTGCTGTAAAACATGGACGTTAGGTTTCATCCTTTGCTGTTTTTATTCCATTATTAATGCTTTGTTGGGATGTTTATATGGCTGCTCAATTGGGTTGCTGGGGAAGGTTGCAGAAGGTTGGAAGAAGGACGTGATTTGTTGTTTTTTTGGTGCAAAGATGGAGATTGGAGAAGAAGGATGTTGGGAAAGAAGAAGATGACAGTTTTAGAAATATGGGTTAACTGGACATTGACTCGAGTTAAAAATAATACTAACAAGTAATAAATCTTTTAAAATAGTTATTCGAATGGGTTATGGGTAAAGTTACGAAACTAATTAATTATTATACTAAATCGCCATGAGTAATAAAAATATGGTAATGATAAACGGTCGATAATTAATCAGCGTACTACAAAGGACTAAATTAAATCGGATGGTTATAAGTAATTAGTAAAATAAAATTTTACCTTTATCATATTAAATTTAGTATTTAATAAATAAAGTAATTATTTTAATAGCGGGTTAGTAAGGTAGAAAATGGTTTAATAAATTATAATCGGGTAAAAATCATACGCGTTGAACATAAATAACCTAATAAATATAAATAAAGTTCAAAACCTTAATGGGTTGAATAATTTAAAATAATTGTATGAGTAATATCTTTGAATTAGAATAATACAAATTATTTTAAATAATTTAATCGAACAACTTATGTAACGACTGTGGATAAAATATGAAATAATAATAATAAAAATAATTTGACATGGACGAGGACACGGTCCGGGATGGAACGAACGTGTTATATTCTTTCTCCGATTAATTATTTACCCAGTTGCCCGGTTAAGTGAAATACAGGTGTTTTTACATACCCTAGCTGTCATTTCATTTCATTTTATGAAGGACGCCCTCCACCCTTACCTTCATTCGCATTTTCTTCTCCTCTTCCTTACCGGCATAGCTTCTTCCTTACTTGGGTAACTTTCCTACCCCCCAAATCTTAATTTCATGCATTTCTTAATCACCATGCTAATTTCTGTTTCTTCATCAATTCATGATCATCATGTCAAGTTCTGCTACTTCCTCCATTCATGGGCGACATGTAAACTTGCTACTGTTTCACCAATTCATGATCGTTTTGGTGTGCTGTTACTTCATCAATGTCCTATGTTGTGTAATTGGTTGGGTTAGGATAAGGGAATTGTAGTCTCTAGCATCTTAGAAGTTCTAGGATGGGGTTTGGATGGTGGACAATGCTGTGGGTGAGTTTAGGCGCTCGAACCAGTCCGTCGGGCAAGATTCACGCCGTGCATGCTCACAATGCTTGGCTGGAATGTTGGGTTGTCGTGCAGGGAGAAGGCATGAGTTCCTGGTCGTGCTGCTGGCTAGACGGAGGTCGCCTTGCGTCCCCAGTGGTGCTGCTGGCCAGAAGTCATGCGACATGGTGCAGGACAAGCTCGACTTGGGTTGTTGCTATAAAGCATGGACTTTAGGCTTCCAATTGGTTGCTAGAGAAGGTTAAAGTTGATGGAGGACGTGATTCTAGTCTTCGGTGCTAAGATAAGGGTTGGAGAAGAAGGAAATGGGCTGCTTTTGGGTGCAAGATGAAGGTGGAGAAGAGAAGAATTTTGGGGAAGAAAATATGGCAAATCTGAAATATGGGTTGACTCGATATCGACTCGAGTTAAAAATAATAATAACTCGTAATAAATCTTTAAAAATAATTATTTTAATGGGTTATGGGTTAAAGTTATTAATATAATTAATTATTGGATGAAATCGACATGGACATAAGTAATAAAAAATACGGTAATGATAAACGGTCGATAATTAATCGGTGTAATACAAACGATTATATTAAAATCGGTGGATTATAAGTAATTAATAAAATAAATATTTTACCTTTACCATATTAAATTTAATATTAGGTAAATAAAGTGATTATTTAATAATATACCAGTAATGTAGAAAATGGGTTATTAAACTATAATCGGGTAAAAATCGCAAGTGTCGAACCTAATAAGCAAAATGAAAATAAATAAAGTTTGAACCATTATTGAGTCGAATAATTTAAATTAATTGCATTAGTAATATCTTTGAATTAGAATAATGTAAATTAATTTAATTAATATAATTGAATGACTTAATTAAGTAAATTACTATTAATAATGATAGCGACTAAAAATTATAACAGTAAACTAAATCATCAATACCGTATTTAAGTAATTACCCTATCAAAGAAAATATACTAATAATAGTAATTAAATAATTGTTTATCAGTTAATAATTATTTCATCAATTGTTAAGTATTAATTATGATTTGGATAATTAATTTAAAAAGTAATGTAGGGCTAAAATGATTATATCACATGAACAATTAATTATCTCACTAGATTTGTTGAGAATTTAATATTGAATATTTTTGAATGGTTTTATAATTATGTGGTCAAATTTTAATAATGATATATATATTAGGCATTTATTTGCATGGATTTCTACCCGAATAAGGATATACTTATATATAATTTTATGCTCTCGTTCAGATTAGGATCGTTGGTCACAGTTGCTGAGTTCACTTACGAACTATCCAGGTCCGTATAATAATTTTAAATGTTGTATTTTACCTTAGTGGCAGCCTGGTTGGCCTGAACCCAGATTCGACCACCATGCACCGAGTGCAACCGGGGTCAAGGAATTGACTCAGTCCGACACGGGGCCGCACCCTTAAAATTACTATGTGGGAGTCTTAGTCGACTTGGGTATCTGACCACCATGTGCTGGAACACAATCGGGTCGACTCAATTCGGCACAAGGCAGCACCCCCAAAAGATTGAACACCTGTCCTCATGTCGAAAGGGGCAACAGGGCACAATGGCGCAAGACGACTCATTCTGCACTTGTGATACCGAAAAGGTGAGTCAATGGCAAACATCTGTAACGATAGGGCATGGGCCACATAGCGTGTGTGTGCATGCATTGGATGGTAGCTGGATGGGGTGGCCACCCCTCCCAGCATATAACAAGCTCGACATAGGCTCATAACAACTAAAAGACTCCTGAAATGAAAATGGGGATTTTATTGACTTGTTTCATTTAATTATGCGGCTTAGTGTTTTTATCACAAACGCGGAATTGCCGCCACATGTGAGCTGCTTTGGACTGAAGAATAAAAGTGACCCAGGTTTGGTGAATTGATAATAAAATTGGACGTCCTTATTATTCTCTTTTGTTATAAATGTGGGTATGGGAAACAGTCCGAGATTGTGGGACGGTTATTTTATATTTTGGAGAACATGATTTATTGTTATGATTTATATTATATATTGCCAGACTTATTTCCTGTATTTCATGATTTATATTATATATTGCCCAACTTATTTGTTGTATTTCAATTCATGTTCTGGAATATTATCGTTACATCAATTATATTTTTAGGTAACACCCGGTCTGGTTCGGGCGGGTCGTTACAGGTGGTATCAGAGCACAGTTTCCCACTAGCTCATTTTATGACTCAAGTACCTTGTTGAAAAGTCCAGTAATTATCTTTTCCCATTGTGTTGTGTTTTGAATTAATAAATTCATTTGCTAATAAACCTAAGTCATAACAGAAAGAGAACATATTAATGAACCTTGATGGAAATTTTTTCGATATTTTAGATGATACGCACTTGTAGACAGACAAGCTGATCTACTCCGTCAAATTCGAACACAAAGAATGTATTGGCCCAAATCCTAACGGCCATATAGGGACTAGCGCAGGCTTCGGAAAATACAAATTCTGTGGTTCAGATATCATTCAGCTTTTACCAGGAGTGGTAGTAGGGAATGGAGCCTCAAACTCAGAAGTGGGTCCCACAATCACCCCAGATGGTAGTCAGGGAAGTGCCCAAGGGCGAGCAGGGTTAGCTGACCCGGGCGAGCGAGGGGAGTGTCCAAACCCAGTGCCACCGGTAGTCTGACAAGTGATGCCGCCAGTTGTTGATGATAGTGACCAATACACTGTGGAAAAGTTCAGGAAGAATGGAGTTGAACTATTTGTCGGAGGGATTGATCCAATGATGGAGGAGAGCTGGATAGACATTACCGAAAAATGTTTAAGACTCTATCTGTGCCCCTCCACCATCAAGTGAGGTTGGCAACATGCATGCTTCAAAGGGAAGCATTTTACTGGTGGAAATCTATGGAAAAAACTACATTCCATCAACGTGAGATTTCTTCCATCACGTGGGCAGAATTTGTGGCAGTTATCCTAACCAAACAACTTGACTACTCATTGTTTGGTGTGGGTAGTAAAGCCTTTTTGGCTAACTTAGTTGAGTCTAAGTCAAAACCCAAAGAGTTGTCCATGATCCCTATGGTAGTGGAGTTTCCCGAAGTATTCCCAGACGAACTTCTAGGGTTACCTCATATGCGGACAATGGAGTTCGCCATTGACCTAGCACCTAGAACAACACCAAATTCTAAAGCACCATTGTAACACCCCAATTCCGGTTCACGCTCGTGAACCAAACCGGCATGTTACAGGCCCCGATTAGGTCGGCTAATCTAAACCCAACTTGTGCGGATCTAATCTCAGGGTCTTAAGAAGAAGATATGACTCGTCATGCATGGATAAATGCACAGAATGCTAACATGATATTACATGGATGACATACAAAGTAATTCATACAACAATACGATTACGATCAAATCAATAAAAATTCTAAAATAAAATAGACAAAATCTCCCCTAAAAGTGCAATTAGGGACCACCCTGTCAAAATAATATATATAAATATATGTATATATATATGCTTGTATCAACAATTTTAGTCACACAGAATCTAATCTACTATCCACTCATTCTAAAGCTTGGGCTTCAATCCACCACACTTCTGTTGTGCAATCTATTCACATGTCCTTTTCCTAGTCATTTTGCCTTAGTATTTCATTTCATCATGTCCTCATATTTTAGCATTTAATCACATCACATTATTATAATAACATCATAACAAAATATTAATCACTCTATTGACTGACATGTGTGCAAGCGGCATCAATGCTCCTCTGTCCAGGCTGGCACATCT
>JAURVB010010217.1:0-53841 GCA_033002965.1 Piper betle | reverse complement strand
AGGAGAGGGCTTAGGATTTGAGACCAGAAAATGAAGTAAGAAAATGCCGAGCGAGGGTACCCAACAGCGACCACTTTCCGGCCAATAGACGCCACCGGCGATTGTCGCCGGAAAACTATCGGAAGCTGCCGGAAAACCGCCAACAGCTGCCGGAAAACAGCCGGAAAATCAGAATTTCTGGAATTCACTGGAATTCATCGGATCTTCCGCAGGGCTCACCCCGTCGAGCCCGATCGAGCTTCAGATGCCGATGAGCGCCGAATTTGAGTTCTGAGACACGCGACGGGACCCTAACCGTCGCCAATTGTCGACAACCTGAGGTATCATTACCTCCAATTGATTTATTTAAAATTAATGATAATTGTTAGCATAACATGCTATGGTTGATTAATTATCATGATTAATGTCTTAACCGTGAATAAAGTAAAGATGTGCATGATGAGATTATTGTTAGGGTTTTATGAATTTATCAATGCATGACAAGTCGTATCTACATCTTAAGACGCCGAGATTGGATCCGTATGAGTTAGGTTTGGGTTAGCCGACCTAACCGGGGCTGGTAACATGCCGGTTCGGTTCACGAGTGTGAACCGGATTTTGGGTGTTACAAGGACAGCGGTGTAAAGGTAAGACTTCGCGACTCCGAAGCAGCGATGCGCCAAGGCCGGGCACAGCTCTTGCGAAGCAGCAACACTTGGACTCCCCACCCCGTGATGGTGCGGCAAGGGCGAATGTCCTCCTTCCTGGTTCAACGTCCAGCTTCTGCACTTCCTCTCCGATAAAAGCGACGGTATGCGGCAAGCGTTTCCCTCCAAGTCAGTCGGCTTCGACCGGCTGAGGCATCCAGCAACGCTTCAATTAGGTGGCAGCAAAGCTCTCCCATGGCAGTGCAGCAGCAGCAAGGCGGGACTCCCGTAAGGCTCCGAGGCAATACTTCGGCAAGGCTTCACGGCTTCAAGGCACCACAACAGGTTGGCCCTCCTCGGCAAAGCTCCAATTAGACTCTTTGGTGGGCAGCTGCAGATCTCCGGCTGGGATTCACGCTGTGGGTGGCAACAACGGCAGTTGGCAGCGACTCCGTGAACTTTGATTAATTTAATTTTAATTAATTTTATTTTCCGACGGAGTACTGATTATAAACCGGCCGTATCATCGTTTAAACGGGAAGAGATTTTTTTCTAAATAAAAGGGCTAAGTGACGAGTTGACTAATTTATTACGAGTTTAAGTGATATTTACAATTAAAATATATCAAAAGTTAACCATGGATTCTTTCTGGCTCGTGGCTTTGGACACAGGATCATGTTCCCGAAGAAGACGAAAGTTCACGGATTGGCAAAGTCATGCCATACAGTCTTGGCCTCTTCTTTTGATTGAGGGAATATAACTCTTGGCTTCACTCTCACTACTTTATGCAAACCACATCACTAGAATCCTATATCATACTCAGAAAAAAGTAATGTTGGTGAGGATCACAATGCTCAGTCCATATATAAAACCTGGAATTTTGGAATGTGGTCTTGCCACTGTCCCCCTTGATAGTTATTCCATCTCCAATGTAAAATATCCACTGTCTCATAAGCAGCCATGCATGTATATAATATATATATTATATCAATATATGGTTTTTTCTTTTAATTTGTAATTTCTTCAGTACCTAAATATTGAAGATTTTTCTGGGTACGTAGTCTCTGGAGTTCTGTACTCATCTGCATTTAGAATATTGTCCAAAACGGGTGGAGTTCTATTACTATCAAGGACTAGCTCTTTTCCGCAACTTGCACCTTAAAAATTATGAATATAGAGTCCTCGGGGCACCATCTTTTACCTCGCTTCGTCATCTGCTCTCTTTAGCATTGCAGTCCACATGACAAAGGCCTTCAACCTAACTACCACCAGTCTCGAGCAGGGAAAATAATTGAACAATTTTGTTTTTTCTTGTTTGATAACTAATCCCATAAAAATCTTGGTAATATATTAATACCTCCTAGCTTTTTTTCTGATATTATGGTACTGTTGTAAATGATTATTGTAAAATTACACATCATCATTTACAAACACTTTCCAAATATAAGACACAGAAAAATATGCAAACTTGAAGTGATGCATGTATAGCTAGCTCAATTAACAAAATAAAGAGCTCAGCTAACTAGTTTAATTAGCGACTTATTGTAGTACGTATAATACATCTTAGATACATATATATACTGTATATATATATATATACAGACAGCTCATATAAATATTAAGGAAGAAGGTGTTTGCATCCATGAAAATTACTAGGTCACCAATCAAAACGGGTATTGACTTTGTCGTTTCCATTGGATTATAGTTCTTCAAAGCAGCCAATTTTGCCTCTTATGATTTGTTCTTCCAAGCAAGGTTATATATATATATATATATATCATGTGCCCACCATTGTCCCCAAGCTCTTTTGAGGCAACCCAATTGCTTAAACTAATCCACCAGAGATTATCTACAGATAAAAATGTGATTAATTGATCTTACATATGACAAACGAGTGGCCGGCTTCTTAACCTATCTTCAATCTCCGGTTCTACTTCTGATTTTGATCCGCTCAAAGTGTAAATATATAATTTATCCTCCAGTAATTTTAAATACATTACCGATTACCATACCAGGTCTATAATTGGTGCACGCATATTTGGTTTGACTAGGTTCGACTAAGTTGTAAAATTATAAGAAAATATTTTATTAAATATTAAAAACGTATTTTATCATTAATATTTAATTAAATATTGATTAAAATGCGGGTAATTTTGATGAAATATCGGATCTTATAAAAAATTTCTATTAAAAGTTAAGTATAGATTAAAATGATACCAAAGAGCGTACCGGATTTAAAGACGATAATAATACTGCAATACAAAAAGATCAGTCCCTTAAAATTATGTAATCCTTTAACATAACTCAAAAAAAGTACAGCTTTAACCCGACAAAAGAGAAAACATTCCTAATCAGTTCCATTTATGTATCATTTATATAATCTGGAATGATATGTATTGAACAGTTGAACTATAACCTAGCTCTAGTGAGGAAAGAGATATGAAGGCGGAGCTCAGAGGTCCACCGTCGCCGATCTCCCTCCCCGGCCCGTCCCTCTTCACCACTGCCCAGAGCTCCATCACCGGAGCAGCTCTCAATGGTTGCCTGGGCAGCCTCGACGGGGCCTGCATAGAGAAGCTCCTCCTCCACTGCGCCGCGGCGTTGGAGAGCAACGACGCCACCCTCGCCCAACAGGTGATGTGGGTGCTCAACAACGTGGCCTCCTCCACCGGTGACCCCAACCAGCGGATCACCTCTTACTTCCTCCGGGCCCTCGTCGCCCGCTCCGCGCGCCTCTTCCCCGCCGCCACCGCCACCGCCGCAGTCATCCCGACCTCGCCGGCGAAGGCCATGACGGTGACGGAGCTGGCCGGGTACGTCGATCTCATCCCATGGCATCGGTTCGGCTACTGTGCTTCCAACGGCGCCATCTGCAGAGCCGCCCTTGGCAAGAGCAGAGTCCACATCCTCGACTTCACCACCACCCACTGCATGCAATGGCCGACGCTGATCGACTCGATGGCGAAGATGGCAGGCGGGCCGCCTTCCCTTCGCATCACCGTGCCCAGCATTCGGCCGCCGGTGCCTCCGTTCCTCGCCGCGCCCATCCGAGAGGTGGGTCTCCGACTCGGCAACTTCGCCAAGAGCAGAGAGGTCCCCTTCCACTTCCACGTGATCCCATCCCTCGCAAATAACGACGACGACGACAGCAATATCTCGGCGGAATCCAACGATAATTTGCTGCTCGCCCAATTGGACCCTTCTCGTCTCGACCTCAGAGAAGACGAGTTCTTGATAGTGAACTGCCAGAGCTGGCTCCGCTACCTGTCGGACGAGCTAAGTGGGACGTCGACGTCTGCGCTGCCCAGCACCAGAGACGCCTTCTTGAGCATGGTTCACAGCCTCAACCCGGGGCTGGTTCTGGTGACCGACGAGGACGTGGATCTGGACTGTTGCACGACCCTCACCTCCCGAATCGCCTCCTGCTTCAACTACGTGTGGATCCCCTTCGATGCGTTGGAGACGTTCTTGCCGAGGGAGAGCGAGCAGCGGATGGGATACGAGGCCGACGTCGGGCACAAGATCGAGAACGTCGTCGGGTTCGAGCGGCGGCGGAGGATCGAGCGGCCTGAGACGGCGGTGAAGACGGCACAACGGATGAGGAGGGCAGGGTTCGGGAGCTTGCCGTTCTGCGAGGAGACGGTGAGGGAAGTGAAGGTGTTGTTGGATGAGCACGCGAGCGGGTGGGGGATGAAGAAGGAGGAAGATCATAACTTGGTTCTAACATGGAAGGGGAACAATGCTGTGTTTGCCGCTGCTTGGGTTCCTACCACCTTCCATGCTTGATCGGTGCAACTCGGTTAATTTCTCTCTGCAATATATCTATGAACAATGCTTCAAGTCGCACGTTGCTTTCTACCACATCGTTTCAAACGAAATTTTATCATAAAATTCCCTCAAGGTTTTGAAGTGGCCGGTGAGCAATGTTGGTGCATTTTCTTTCACACCTGCATGTTTGAGATCATGCAAGAACGTACCTAGCTTTGAGCAACTTTTCATTCATGGATTCAAGCTCTAATTAGTAGTAAGGTACCTTCGTGCAATTCTTTAATAAAGGATTTAAGTACTAATTGCATTTGTTGGTTTGAAAATTTTTCGCTCCTCCGTCGAGGCGTCGCCAAGAACGTTCTTCTTGGGTGAGGCTAATGCATATGTAAATTACTCATATGACGGCAACTTTATGCACGAAAACCCATAAATTTATCAATGAAGTGTAAGACATTGTCACTAAAATTTCTTTGAGCAACTTTTCATTATATATATATATATATATATATATATATATATAAGTAATGACAATTTTTATCGTTATTGATGATATGTGTTCTCATACTGATGTTTGTTTCTTCTTAATTTAGATTCTGATCTAGTGAGTTTGTGGACGACTAGGAGCTGTTATGGCTTAATTTGTACAAGATTGGTCTAATCAACGCTTAGAGAAGCTTGCTAGCCAGTTAGCATCTTTTGTTTATGATTTAGGGTATATTCCATTTTTTCTTAAAAATCAATTAGAAAAGTACCAAGTAGAAATATATTAATTTTTACAAAAAATTCTTTCCAAACCGTCATTGTTTTTGGTTAGGAAAAAAAATTATATGACATCATTATCGTTTTTCTCATTTATTTACATTTATTGTGGGAAAATGGAAATTAGATTTCTATATATCACATTTTCTTTCAAATGAAACAAGTAAATTTTTTCTTTTTATTTTTCACAATCCAAACAGACCCTAAAAATAAATATAGTATGGAGGTTTTTTCCCCTACATTCTCTACTTATTTATTTGTGGAGAATCCATTGATTTATTCATATGACTATACTTCGTACCACATTTAGTACTTATGATTAAAATTTCAAAGTTAAACCTAGTCAATTATGGAGAGGGGTGTAATATTAGCGTGAGTAGTGGAAAATATTATCTTTTTTTAATGTAAATAAATAACCGTAAGAAAAAGTTTGAAAGATCAATATATACTTGCTATCTTTAAACTATAGAGAAAAATTACGTATGGACTATTGTTGTAAAAATTGGAATCGATCATTGAATCAGTTTTTTAAAAAACACTTGAAGCAACCAGTTTAAACCGGTTTATTACTGATTCGAGAATTATTTTGATTTAAATGATAAAATATTATATGATATGTATACATGTTAAATAAATGTATGTTTATATATCCACAAATAAAAATGGGAGACTTTTTAGCTTTCAATTGGCGGGTGTCTTTCTAATCATTTTATTTTTTAAAATAATTTTCTTGATCAAGTTCTCCCCTTTTTCTAACAAAAATAGAGAGGAATTAATTGAAAGGGAGGAAGAATTAATACATATGGTTGACTCGCAATAATTTTGTTCGAGACTCTAAATTATATGAGGCTAGTAAGCACAGCAAATCCATGGGTATTTGAGCCCGAGTATCCGGGAAAAAGCAGAATATTTGATGTCACTTGAGATGAGTGGATAGTAATTATAATTTCACTTGATGTAATTTTGTTGAAAAGTATACCCTTTTATTTATATTTTGTATTAAAATTATAATTTTAATACAAATTGACTCGACCCGGTTCATACCGATTTTAACAACAATGATAAAACACAACTAAATGGAGCGTTTCTTTGCATACATACAAGCACGAGCCGTTCCTCCATTAGAGAAACTTTCGTTACATCTTTTAATTACAAAAAAACTTATTAATTAGTTACTTAAGGTTATCCTACAATGCAATTCAGAATATATATTTTCTTCCGTGTCATATATAATTTTGCTGTTAAATAGAGGTGTATAATATTATAATGGCATCTTGGAGTGTTCATGGTTATGAGCATGCTATTACTTGAATTAGTAGCCAATTGTAATATGTATGAAAGTATATTCTCTAAAATTAAACATTGATTTTCTTAAGACTTGTTTACCATTATTTACTGGAGTCCAACAAATGTACGTATACGGAGACACCGGTCTCCGATCATCAACGGTCATGGGAGACTGGCATCCTCATGTGTGTCCGCATCTGGCGAAGTACACAAGTTTTGCTCATCTTTATTATCTATAGAGAAGAAATAAATATGAATTAATGTTAGCAAATGGGGTGTGTCTTTGTATTACATCATTAATCTCTGAGTATATATATGTAAGGCTAATCAAAATTCACTGAAGTTCAATTTGGTTCATTGTCCGACTGGAGAAATGGTTGCTTTAAAGCTTGACTCAAAGTAAAATGAAGAAGTATCTCTAAATTTGTGCATACCGGACTTGAAGTTTAATATTTTATATATAAAAAATAAGATTTTAGACTATATGTATAAAATTAGAAATTTTCAATTTTGATTAAATTATGAAAGGTTATGATACAAAATAATTTTTTACCAAAAAAAGAAGAAATATTTTTTAATATTACCAAATGATTGAAAAATTATGTCTAATTATTAGAAAATGGGGAAAAATACAAATTATTTAACATACCCTCAAAGGTTTACTTGGACAACCTGGCCGCCCTGCATCGGAGACCAAATTGGCTACCCTAGGCTTGGGGTGGCTGGATCCTACCGCCCTTAAATTGAGGGCAACCAGTTTGGTCATCCTTGGCCGAGGGGTTTAGGGTATCCCAAGCCAATCGTCGACTGCCTTTTTTTAAAATTTAAATTAATTTGAATCTCAACATTTTATTTTTTTAATTTAAAGGATAATTTTTTCATTATGAAAAGGATCTTTTTTCATGTAATTATTCTTGATTTTTCCTCCACCAGGTAATATAAAAAATATGCTCCATTTTTTGGCAAAAGGATCTAAACAAAAATATGCATGACTACAATATTTTATATGAATAACTATGCTAATTTGAGGTATTTTGATTTTATATCACTATAAATAATGACTTTTTCCCACCTTTTCCATGCCTTTGCCACGCCAATTTTAGTCGTGAAGAAAAACTTTAGACTTTTTTTATATGTAGAAATGTTTGAATGTGAACATGTGTTGATTTTTTAACATTTCTTGGTGCCAAAAAAATATTCTCCAATCTTAAAATGTGTAGAGTGGAGAAAAAGTAGGATGGAGAAAAGTTTTAAAATTAATACATATTCAACTTTAAAAATTTCCAAATATGAAAAATAAAATTAGATTTTTCTCCACTCATAAAATTAACATGGAGAAGTTGTGTTTTTCAAAATGTGGAGAAATTTCTTTCTAGTGAATCAAAATTTTAGTATGGTTTATATAAAACAAGAGCATTGGTTTACAAATCAAGGTATTTAGAGTTAGATTCGAACTCGAATCAATTTAAATATTAATTAGTTTGAATTGATTTCCACGTTAAATAGTTAACTTTAAAGCCCGACTTTACTTGATCAATGAATAATCTAATTGTACAAGTTGAAGAAGACTTTTCTACGTGAAAACTTTTCTATCTCGTGGTACGAGATGCACTTTTCTGACCAAGAAAAGACCATCTAAATATCAGTGCTACAGTATATATATATATACACATAAAAATATATATTTTTGATAATTATTTATAAACTTGTATGACTATGTTGAGTAGGCCCGCTTTTATTTTATAACTAAACTAATCCTGCCACCACTAATTAATTTCGTCCCAAAAGCACAATGCAAGTAAATGAATTTTTTCATCATGAACCTATGATATTGTATACATGCAATTATTTGTTACACTTTAAGAAATGGGTATTAAATCATTTTGAATTTTCATGATTAGAGATGAAAAAGTTAATGAAATTTGTGACCTAATTTATAAATAAAGGAAATTTCCAACTATAAGCTGCCATGAACAGAACTATTTCTGCATATGCATTAGCTCTTTTTTTTTAAGAAAAAATAGATTTAGATATCAGCTCCAATTAGAGCAAATATTCATATAAAAGAGATCAAAGCCGGATAGAAAATAATATTTATGGATGAGTTCATGATCCCTGTGTTCACAAATCACTAACTAGAAATGACCCAACTCGGGCTTAAGGTTTTTTCTCATTATTCAAATATTTTTAATCCTGCGGTAATTTGACCAATGGCATGTTAGATTTTCTTAATAATTGCATTTATTTTTTGTTGAATTGAAATTATATAAAAATTATAGGGGAATAACATGGAACAAGAGTAAAAATATGACAACCGAGCTGAAGTGCAAACGGGATGAGTCTAAATTTTCTCTTTAAAAGTAGTTAAAAAAATTAAAAATATGTAAGTTTATCTCTACTTATATATTAAATTTTACTTAAGAAGTATTTAATGCGAGATTAATTTTTAGGAGTTACTACAAGATATAACTTGAAAGTCTTTGAATTTTGCACACTCGAATTACAATATATTGTTAGATTTATTATATTTTTATTGAATTTTTGAATTTATTTTTAATAAAAAATTAAAAAATCTCTCTATGATAAATGATAAGCATGAGATTTAATCAATTAAAATATAATAAAAATAAAAAATAAATTAAATTATTATAATTTATATATTTATTTAAACAAATTCTATCTTAAAAAAAATAGAGGTTATTTCGAGTTTAAAATATGTATGCAAAAAATAATTGTTATAAAATATTTAACATTTTTGTATATTTTTTATGTAAATATTGTTGGGGTTTTAACAACCAAAATCCCTAAACACCATGTTGTGTGTGTTTTGACAAGGCAAACCAATTGCAGGATAAAAGATATATGACACACAAATTTAAAGTGGAAACTTTCAAATTGAAATAAAACCACAAAAAAAAATGAGATGAGTAAAATTACTCCCAATTACAAATCATAGACAAAAGGTAGAGAAAGATTAGAAATAAACTACAGTTGTCTTGTCGAAGAACCCAAAATCATGTCTTTTCCTCATAACGAACAATTTCTCTTTTTTCTCTCACATGCATCACCAATGGTGACCCCGTCTAGATCTGTAACACTAACCTACCTCTGGAACACACTAACGGGAACACCAACCTCCTCTAACTGGAACACCAACCTCCTCTAACTGGAACACACTCCTCCTCTAACTGGAACACACTCCAGTTAGGACCGAAACACACATCGGACAAAGTAAGTACATCACGAAGAGAGGCTACCATGAGGAGAAACTCTCCCTCCTCTAGAGAGAGAGAGAGCCTCTCTATAAAACCCTCACAGTGAAGCACACAATAATACACTCAGTTCTATTGTACACTCTCCTATTCTATTCTCTCACAATACAACTATAGAAAAAAAATAGCCTCGTAAATACCAAGAGCCAAAATACTAAATACTCATCGTCTTCAGCAATTCTTCTCGAATTCCTCATACCTCTTGGAATAACTCCATGTCTTTACGATTCCCTATATAATTGCATGTCTTCTCACATCCATCGTAGGGACCTCAACAAATATATGTTATATATTTATTATGAATTCCGTTTGAAGCAGATCAGGTTTAGATCAATTACATTGACACCACTAACGTCGAGCAGCTTTGAGCTTAGGCTCATGATTTAGAAAAACAAGTTAAAGATGCTTCAACTTACACTTTCTCATCTATGCCCGTGCCATGAACTGGTGCATGGTGGGGGGATCTTTAGAGAGAGGAGAGTGTGTGGGAGAGGTTGCAGTTGCACATCCACATGTGTGAAAAGAGGAGACAGAGTGGAAGCTTTTGCATGCTTTTTGGGCATTGGGTATCCGTCAACAACGCACTACCGTGATCTCAGTCGAAACGAATAGAAAATTGGCGAACTTGATCAAACTATTCGGGAATGTCAGCCCCTTGCCAACTGTTCTTCTTTCCTTTATAGTTTCGGTCGCCGTCTTGTTGGTCTCTACTTCCCCACCATAGCCACTGCTTGCTTACCAAGCACTCCTTGTTCTCCCTATCCATCCCCCATGGATCAAACGTTGACGAGCCACTTGGCTTAGTATATCCTCACTCTCTTTGGAATCTGCCCACCAGAGCTGGTTGTGTTTACCGTCGTTTTGTATGTAGTAGAACAGCTTGAGAGCCGGTTTTACTCTGTTGTGAGCAGAATCTTCGACCAAATGGCTTGCTATCTGGAAGTGGACGTTAATGGGGAGCAGGTGTTTCTGGTCGACAAGGTACTCAGCTCGGTTTTCTATTTCGTTTCTTTTGTTGTTACCGACGTGGGCAAGTCCGGTTGTGCTTGAATCCTTTCTAAGTTTTCATATTTTTGTTCATCAAAGCAGTATTTCGCTCTGTTTTTCGGAGTTTTATTTTGGGTTATCATTGCTTAGCAAGTCTAGCAAAGCTTCCTTTTTTTCCAACGCACAACAGTCTAGCAAAGCTTCTGCACAAGAATCTCCACTCAAGTTTATAAGTTTTATGTTTATGAGTTATTGATCATCTTGATCTCCTTTCTAGCTTGGTTTTCAATAACTTCTCAAAAATATCTCCTTAATTAGCTCCTCCATCTCAGAGAACATTTTACGTTGTCACATATTTTGATCTACTCATGTTTACCTGTTTCTGTAATACCCATTTGTGATGGTAGCCGTTTAATTAGCATTTTGCTCCGCGAAAATATGTATCATTTTTGTTGGTCCTCTGCTCATACCTTTCTAATCAAATGTGAACAAATTAGCTTAGAACATCAATTTTCATGAATATATCGTAGTATAATAAACATCTTACTTTTTATTTCTTTGTCTAATATAATGGAGTAGGAATGTGGACGATTCTACTTGAGTTTTGCCAGCCACATTCTGATAGAAAGAATTTGGTCTAAGCTGTGTCAGTTTAACGATTCATGGTTACCCATGATGGGGACTCTTCGACTACTTACTGTTGTAGAATGTTTGATACAGATATACACATAATCTTTTATTTTTTTCCACAACTAATTTACTGTTTTCATAGCTTCATCAATGCTGCTGTTGGTGTGGAAATGACTTTGATTCAATATCTAAATGATTAGTTATCAAATAATCAATGGGAACATCATTGTGGTTGGGACAGTTTTATCTCCATTGATGAAATGGTCCCTTCCCTGTCTAACTAAGAAGTTCTCTAGCGATTTTCTTGCCGAAGTAAAAGGATTGTGAGGCCAGAATAAGCTTTATGTGCAGTAAAAAGTAAAGTTCTCTGCCAATTTTGATGTGTTATGCCCATTTTGAAGTGTTAACTTTGTTGGGGTAATTCGCTGGCAATGTTTCTGTTCAATCAATTTACTTGCTAGCAGTTTACAGTGACTGCTGTGTACTGTTTTACATAATGGTGTTGCTACACATTTATGTTGGTGGTTGGCAATTTAGGTCGCATCCAAATTATGGCATTTGAGCTTGCGTTGTCTTCTTCCTGTAAGCATTATTGAGCTATTTTGCAGGAAATTCTGACTTCTTTCTCTGGCAAGTTGAGGAAAATATTGAGTAAATCAGTAGGTGTAGCCAAGTTAAAAGTTGTTTTCCACAACCTGCCGGGTGGCCCTGGAGCATTTGAGCTCATGGCAAGATTTTGCTACCACAATGGGGAGATGTTCATCACTCCTGGAAACGTTTTCGCCATGTATTCTATTGCTCATTTTATGGAGATGAATGAGGACATCTGTGGAAACAATCTAATCCAACAAACTGAGAAATCAATTAAAGGAATGGAGTGTTGGGCATGGACAGATCTTGTAGTTCTATTGAAGCAATGCCAAGAGTTGGACAAATTTGCAGAATCTACTGGTGTTCTTGGAAATTGCTTGGAATTGGTAGCACTGAGGATTGATTCTCTCAATTCTGAAAGAAGCCCTTGTACTTCTTCCCCATGTAGTGCTAGCATCCGCTTGTCATCGGATACTAAAAGTACAGAGAGCACAAAGCCGAACTATTTTCCTCATTGGTGGTTTGATGACCTAGTTGCCTTTGATTTCGTTATCGTCGAAAAGTTGATCAGGTTGCTGATTGACAAAAAATTTGATCAGCAAGTCATTGGCAGATTCGTTTACTTCTACCTCAGATCAAGAGTATCAACAGTTCAGTTCAACGAGAAGGTTCTACTAGTGGAAAGTATTATTGATCTGCTCTTTTTCCTCAACATCGATTCCATGCCTTGCCGAAGTTTGTTTGGACTGCTTCATATTACATCAAAATTGGATGTAAGTGAACCTCGTCGGAATAGGCTAGAGAGCATGATTGGTTCCCAGCTTGATCGAGCCACACTAGACAATCTGCTTGTTCCTGCCCTCTCCAATGGTGTTCTTCTTTATGATGTTAGCCTGATATTGAGATTTTTGAAGTCATTTCTTCGTACTAGTTCTCAATGTTCTTCTTCGAAATTGAGAAGTGCGGGCACTCTATTAGACATGTACCTCAGTGAAGTGGCTCCCGATTCTCGCTTGAGGCCATCCAAGTTTATTGCTCTTGCCACTGCCCTCCCGGATTCGTCAAGAGAAACCCATGATGGAATCTACAAAGCTGTGGATATTTATTTAGAGGTATGATGTTATACTTCATGATACTACTTTTGTGTGGTTTTGTTGAAATCCAAGTTACTGGGAGAGAAGAAATCTACGATAGTTACTTCAAACTTTATCAATTTCGCCCGGCTTATAACCATATATTCTGATCATCTACAACAGGTTCACAAAGGGTTGTGTGAAGGAGACAAGCTAAAGATATGTTCTCTGTTTAGCTACGAAAAACTGTCCCCGCAAACTCGCAAGCATCTAATGAGAAACTCCAAATTTCCCCCTCAACTATGTCTCTTGCAACAGTCGAAGCTCGAAAGGTCGATCTTGCAAAGACAGATTCCGATAATATCCAATGATCTACCAGCACCATCACAAAGTAAAGATAGTATTGATCAGAGTGTTGCTGCTGTTGGGCAAGTTGATTTTCGTAAGGATGACACTGCTCTTGCTGCAAACTTGCAACAAGTTCAGAAAAGAGTCGGGGAATTGGAACAGATCTGCAGAAAGATGCAATCCCAAATGACAAAGATGAAGAACTCGAGAAGACGCAGTTCTAGTAGATCATTGCCAATGTTATGTTCTCTTATTAGAATCGATAAAAATCGTCCGACTGCATTGTAGACTTTCTACTAACTATAGCTTGTACAGTTCTCATGATGCTTGCTAATTGTTTAAACGACATACATTTCTTTATTATTCGTGGGAAGAACGACAATTGTCATGTAAAATGTAGATTTCAGATACCAGACACTCATATCACAGAGTGCATAATTGAACAATCTATAGTTCAAGCTTGTCATCCCTCCATCACTATTGCAATTTATAAGGTGGTTTAATGTTAGGAAGGATAATCCGATTATTAAAATTTTGTCATTTATTTATAACTAAATTTATAAGAAAGGCTTAAGAAATAAATAGTGGTCGAAAAATTTAGAGGATTATTGAGAAGGGTAAATTCGTCTTTTCCTCGTCTTCTTCTCCCACATTAACAGCCCGTGGGAAGGGAAGGAAGAGAGAGAGAGAGGGGAGTCGCCGGAGATGTTGGAGAAGATCGGACTTCCGGCGAAGCCGTCGTTGAGGGAAACAATTGGGTCGTGGACGCCTCCCACTGTCAGGGCTGTGCTTCCCAGTTCAACTTCTTCCTCCGAAAGGTCTTGCCTTTTTTTTTCAATTTTTTTGCCGCCTTCTCTTATCTGATCAGGACATCTCATGCAAAGATTCACGCTTTATTTATTTATATATTGTTTTGAGATTGGTATGAGCTGATCGCATGTTAAATTGGACAATCTATGGGTTTGGTTGACTAATGGTGGATTTAGGTATAGGCGATTGGGATAGCCATTTCAGATTGCTTGGTGTTTGCTGAAATTTGAGTGCTTGATTTTCTTTTTCTTTTATTGAAATGGTGAATCTACTTTTGCTAGATCGATATTGCTGGTTTTTGAATCCAATGAAGATGGGTATTATTAGACTTGTGATGCATCAAGCATGCTGGAAATGATTCTTACATAAGGGGCCCTCTTTGAATTGCTTTTTTGTAGCTTATTTACTGATACGGGAGTTTTCATTGTTGTTGTTGTCTAGCTCATGAAGAAGTTAGCATCTTCAATGATGGCCTAGATTTGGCATTTAATGTCAGCAATAAGGATAGTTATCTTTCTGGCGACCAAGTTTCATACCGTTGCGGGAATTCTACTCTAACATATATTGCGTTCACTGTAAAATTGTAATCTGATATTTTTACTCTGGGTCTCATCAGATGGCAGTGCACCTGGAATTTTGTTTGAGGCAATGTTTGACTTTCTTTCATTTCGCTTAGTTGTTTTTTTGCAGCATCTTCGGTCGGTTTATATGTGTCATGTGTCTTACTAGTTTGATTTTGTCAAATGTTTAGCATCATTGCCGAAGATGTGGAGGGTTGTTTTGCAACAACTGCACCTCACAGAGAATGCTTTTACGTGGACAAGGTGATTCCTATGTTCGCATATGTGATCCTTGTAAGAAACTTGAGGAAGCTGCACGCTTTGAACTCAGACATGGGAGCAGAAACAGGGCTGCAAAAGGTTTTTTATTTTTTAAATTTTCATTGGACTTCACAGAAACACGATATCTTCATTTCCATATGTTGGAGTTAGACAGCTATAACTTCTCATCTTAATTTATTTTCAAGGCGTTATCAAACCTGGTTCTGCTTCTGAAGACCCTCATATTGAAGATGCCGAAGGAGGAGGAGGTGTGAGGCAACTCTCTTTTGCTACCACTAATGACTCCCAGCAAAATAGTCCAGAAGATTTACGACAGCAAGCACTTGAGGAAAAGAAAACTTACAAACTTCTCAAGGGCGAGGGGAAATCAGCAGAAGCAATGAAAGCTTTCAAGAGAAGCAAGGAATTGGAGAGGCAAGCTGGTGCTCTAGAAATTGTACGAAGGAAGAACCAGAGGAGGGGGTTGGAATCAGCTTCTCCTTCAAGTAGTTCTTTTGATGGTTATGGAGCAAGCAATATGTCAAAAGATTTAGTGCAAATTGTTGATGTCCCAGATAAGAATAAAAAGGATAGAACTGATTTTGATGATGAGCTGAGAGAATTAGGATGGTCCGAAAGAGATTTACTTGAGGCAGATAAGAAGTCTGACAAAAAAAGTTTGGAAAGTGAGTTATCTCATCTAGTTAAAGGTGGGCCTCAAGATTTGTCTAAAGGAAGTGGTACATCGGCGGCAGATAATCCCCAAGTCATTGCCCATAAGAAAAAAGCTGTAAAGTTGAAGAAGGAAGGGAAACTTGCTGAAGCAAAAGAGGAGTTGAAGAAGGCAAAAATTTTAGAAAAACAAATAGAAGAAATGAGTATATTGGCTGAGATTGAAGATTCTGATGATGAGCTATCGGCACTTATGCTTGAAATGAACAAGGACAAGGATACCTACCATGACCTATTTGCTATTAATGAAAGAGACAACAATATAGATTTGAGCCGCCTTCTTGGTATGGCTAATGATCTTGTTTTGTCTGATGATTTTGAAGTGACTGATGATGACATAAATGACCCGGAGATGGTTTCAGCACTGAAGTCTTTTGGCTGGGATGAAGAGTTAGACAATTCAGCAGTGCGGAACATTGTGAAGCCTACTACTTCTGGCACAATGGATGGTGGAAATGAAATTCCCAAAACATCAATAAAAAACAAAGCAGCCATTCAGCGTGAGCTCCTCTCTCTTAAGAGGAATGCGCTTGCCTTGAGAAGGCAAGGAAGAATAGATGAAGCTGAAGAAGAACTGAAGAAAGGGAAAATGCTAGAACTACAGTTACAAGAGGAGGAAAATGATGTGAAGCGAGAAAGAGGCATTAAGAATGTGGAGCATAAGCAAAAGAATATTATGACTGAGGAAATTGGGGAGGAAAGGGAGGAAGTGGATGTGACCACTCAAGATATGCAGGATCCAGCATTGCTTTCACTACTGAGGGATTTGGGTTGGAAGGATGAAGAGTCCCAACTAGATATCTCTTCTGAACATGTCTCAACTACGAGAGATAATTCGGTATCCAAAAATTCATCTGGAACTTCATGGAAAAAGCGAAAGAGCAAGGCTGAAATTCAAAGGGAATTATTAGGAGTGAAAAGGACCGCTCGATCTTTGAGGAAGCAAGGGAAGCACGAAGAAGCTGAGGAGCAACTGAGAACAGCCAAAGTCTTAGAGATGGAATTGAGTGAGATTGAAAACCCCTCAACTAAAGATGTGTCTTCTGTAATTGAGGATGGCCAAAAGATGGTTATTGAAGTTATCAATGACCAACATGATCCTAGTGTTGAGGTATTTGATCGGGATATGGTGGAACCAGAATTTTCTGAAGCATTAAAAGGCCGTGGTTGGCGAGAAAATCAACCAAGTAAGCATTCTCCTGCATTACGATCAGATGCTACCAAATCTAATATTGCTGATGTATTCAAAGCGCAAGTGAACATAAGAGCTGCTAGTGAAGTGGATGTTTTTCCTCAATTGGCAGAATCTGAAACTGTCAGTCATACGCCAATGAGTCTTCTGAGCAAAACAGTGCAAGCTCCTGCTCAAGATTCACCTGAAGTTAGTAAATCTGAAGGGAAACTTGAAGATCAAGATGAAATGCTATATAATAGGATAAAGAATGTCGTGTCTGGAAAAGAAGAAGATACTCTTTTTTCTCAAAAAAATTGGAGCCAGGGAGAGGAGAGTTATCGGAAAAATGAGTATTCTTGTCAGGAAATTATTAAAGCACACAAGGTTAAAGCACTTGCATTGAAAAGAGAGGGAAAATTTCAGAAGCTCGTGAGGAGCTTCGACAGGCAAAGCTCTTGGAGAAGAGTTTAGTTGATGGAAATGCTGTGATGGTGGAGAGAAAGCAATCCCCAATTTCTGCTTCTGCTCCACATGCGGGTTCTCCAATGGAAGAGGCTCAACCGAATACAAAATTGAGTCCATTGTCTTCCCGTGAGCGGTTCAAGTTACAACAACAATGTCTTGCCCTCAAGCGTCGGGCCCGTAAGCTACAGATGGAAGGCAAAGTAGAAGAAGCTATGTCTGAATTAGAATCTGCAAAAGTAATAGAACGTCAGTTGGAAGAATCTACTGCCGGGAGTGCAAGTTCTTCTAGTAAGAAAGTGGAACCTGATGATGTTAATGTTGAGGACTTTTTAGATCCTCAGCTAATTTCTGCTCTAACTACAATTGGATTGCACGATATCGCTGCCCCTACTCCTACCCCTCTCCCTACCACCGTCCCTGGCCCTGCTCCTACCCCCACCCCCTTGTCACGGGAATCTGAAACTGCACCTTATGACAAACAGAGTGACAGCTTAAAGCATGATCTAGAAGAACAAATTAAGATTGAGAAGAAGAGGGCTCTCAACTTAAAGCAAGCAGGGAAGCGAGCTGAAGCTTTGGATTCACTCCGGCGAGCCAAGCAACTTGAGAAGAAGATCAGTGAATTGTCAGCATCTTAATGCTAATGATATTTTTTGGGTACATCGGCCAACCTTTGGGCATTGAGGGTGATTCAGTTTGTAAATATCTCATGACTATTCACGCCTTGTGAATGTTGAATCGATTGGGAGGAAGAAGATAGTTCAAGATTTTCCAGAGACAGTCACTTTGCTTGTAAGGCAACTAGAATCGTCTGAAAGCCTTTCATATAATGTCAACTCACCTTATTTGTTGTCATCATCACCATCATCTACACTAGCTCAAGTAGATTTACTATCATTGGCATTCTGTATCTTGCAGATACACGTTTTGAGAAACATTGATGCAAATTATATGCTATTTCAAAGTTAATTGCTTCTGATCCAAAAAAGTTTGCTGCTTCATATAATTAATTGAACCATTTTGCGCCTGCAGTTTATTTGGTATCAAATACCATTTTTGTAATATTTTACATGCATGGTGAAATTATTTACTCTCAGTAGAAAATTATCATTTGTATTTTATTGAAAATCAGGTAACGAATTTTTGCAGGGGGAATATGGACAAGGGCAAAGGGAAAATGCCACTTTGGCCAATGCAGCCTAAGTATCCTAGTCATGCACCACCATTTTACAAAAATTACCCTTATATGCCTAATGAGCAGGAACCTGATAAACCCTCTTTTAAACCCTTGAGTCCTTACATAAGGAAACCCATTTACCACCGTCTTTGTTATCTAGAGCATACACCAGATATTTTAGAAAAATGTGATCCAAGTGAAATAGCCAAAATACACTTTCCTCGGTATTCTCACTTTCCAGTCAAGTCTGGTAAAACAAGATTTTTCTATGAGTGTGTCCTAAATGATATGCAATCATGTGAGTTTACTCATAAATATGTTGGTGAAGAAGTTGGTAAACAATTGAGATATCCAGAGGATTATGAAACAAAAATATCTTATAGTAAGTTAATTATTCAGAAAGTTGTCTCTATGGAGGAATATGGTCATCCGAGTCGGTTTACTAAGTTTTCACATACTAAACCTCCTCCTGGTCTGTTTCCGTCTGAATACAATTATTGGGATTACATAGAAGCGTTTGATAAGGTCCTCTTATATAATAATCCTCAGTTTCAGCATTCCTGGTTTATACGTATTGATATTGAAAAACCATGTAAAGTACCTATGTGGTTTCATCAGTGGATAGGAAAATTTGGTCCTGAATTTGAGTATTTACCCAAATATTATAAGGGTCAGTTTGATAAATTTCATCAGATCATCCAAACGTCATTTAGAAATCCTTTCTATTACTTCTTGTGTTATTTTCGAATTCCATGGATCCTATCGTGGAATTTCTGTTTTCATACCTTTGAAGAACAAGGGATATTAGTATCTTCACTAGCTTATACCATATTCATTAGATGGTGGGATAAGTTCACACGCCAGTTAGTTATTCCAACAAAAGCAATGCTTTTTGAGCCAGTTCCAGGTCCCTTGGTTCAGTCTCCTCCAGTGCTCCCACCCGCACTCTCGCCTAACATATATTCGTGGTTTTTGCAGCTTAATGAAGATACACCTGGAATACCCCAGGATGAAGCGATGAAAATAGCTACCATATTACATTCATATGGTGCGGTGCCCAAAGTCCAACGACAGATTGCAATTGAACAAGTAGAAGATACTGTACTTGTTAAAGATAAATTACAAAAGGAATGGCAATTTGCCCAATCACCATTGAGCCTTCAGGATCTTCAATGCACTCTTTGTGGGAATATTGGCCACACGGCAATTTGTTGTTCAGAAGCTCCTGATGCAGATTTCGACTTCGACCTTGGTCCTAAATGTTACTGTTGCGGTCAATATGGTCATTGTACTACAAGATGTCCTGATGCAAGAAAATCACCATCTCCAATTCCGTCTCCACTACAGTCTCCTACAGTAGCAATTGAAAGTCAAAGTTCGTCCTCCCAACCTGTGATAAATAAATCGTCAACTTGGACTACTGTCCAGGTAACATGCTGATCTTTCTGAGCCTTTAGTGTCAACGTAGTTTGCCACCCAATCTCAAGTGCCCCTTCCCAAGGTGGAACCCACTGTGGGACCCAGTCGTGGACCCCACACTTAACTTAAGTGGTGGACCCCACTAGAGTAACCATCCACCCAGGTAATCGGTAGCCACTCTTTTCTATAAATAAGAACCTTGGTCTTTCAGGGAAGGGGGACTCTCGCTCTGCCTCTTTATTTCCTTTCCTTCTGGTCATCTGATTTCCTTCTCTAGAGTTTTCATCTGTCTTCTATCCTGATATCTCATCGCCAGTTCTTTCAATTCTCTTTCTGTTCTTCACGCATCTTCTTCCATCTGGAAGTATTGATTTCAATCTTTCAATCTTCAACTTCCGATTTCGAATTTTCATTCGTCCGTCAGTTTAGTATATAGTTTGGAAATGGAATCTTCTTTATAAACATCGTTGTCGTCTTTTCTTTAAGTCGCGTTGCCTTCTTCTTTGTTTCTTTAAGTCGTGTCGCTCTTTTTCCTTTGCGTCTGGTTTCGTCTATTCCTTATATTTCGTTGAGTTTGATTCTCAGAAGAAAAAAAAATTTTTTTGTCTTCGATCTATTTAATGACTATTTGAGTCTGTACGTTGTGATTTGAGTTTGTACGTAGCAACATATATACGACTGTACGTGTATGTACTGTATGTATATGTGTGATTACGGTATATGTGTATTGTAACGTGTATATACATCTGTACTGAATGTGTACTGTATGTATATCTGTATTTACGTGAGTGAGTGAATGAGTGTATTTACTGTGTGAATTCACTACGAGTGACTGTAAGTTTGGACAATAAATAAAAGCTTCATTATTTGGTAATTATGAATCTTTGCCTCTGAGTTAGGCTAGACTTTAGAATTATTTTCTGCATCGCCTCAGAGCTAGGCTATATATATTTTAAATTTCAGTCTTTACATTTCTGTCAGCCTCAGAGTTAGGCTTTTTACTTTTATGTTCGTGGTTGTGGCTACGGCTGACCTTCCACAACACCCTGCTTTTATTTAATGTTATTATTTAAACTGTTTATTATAACTGTTTATATCTGTCTGTTTTATATCTGTGCATTACTGTATCATTAAGATTTGTGATTATAAGTTTACCATAATTGTTTCGTAATTAAAGTTGAGTCAAGCCAATTTGTGATCCGACGTGCGTTGATGGTATCAGAGCCAAACTAGAAACCTAGGGCATAACCAAGGCTAGGTGACGCAGTACCTTATTGTAAGTCGACGCAAGGCCGAGGTAGGCGAAGTCGCAGTTGTGAGGTGTTCTGCTACCCAAATTCCTAGTTGAAGGCGAACCTAGGTGAAAAGAATGGCTTTAATCCAGAAACTGATTAAGAAATCAAAAGAGCTGGATAAAACTAAGATTACGGAACAATTAGTGTATAATAATATTGAACAAAACCTAAATAAATGGACTATCCCTAAAATACAACCTACTACAGTCTATCAAAAGGGATTAATTGAGTTTAAGCAAGCTTACTTAATTAAAACTTATGAAGACAGTATTAGTTTACAGAATTTTACTAATAATGTATCATTATTAAGTTCTAAAGTATTAGAAGACTTAAGTAAAGAATATAATTATATTCATTTAGGTTTAGTTCAAATAGCAGTTAAACCCTTAACTAGAGAAGGTTTAAACACATCTATATTATTATGCTTACGAGATAAACGACATAATAAATTTCCTGATTCTCTTTTAGGAATTATTGAATCTAGTCTTGGAACTGGTCCAGTATATTTTAACTGTTATCCTAATTTCTCAGTATCCTTATCTGATCCAAACATAAAAGACTGTTTATGTTTAAATATGCAAACCCAAGGATACGATATGAAAGAAGGATCACAAAATATATGTCTAATTTATAGAATATGCTTTAAGGCAATGACCTCAGTAAATCCTAGATCTAGATTAGTATCTAAAAAGGTAATACTACTTTATTTCAAATAGATACAACAAAGGCAAATATAGAAATTCCTAAAACAATTCAATGGAATGAAATAACCTTACCTGAATCTTGGAAATTAGAGAAAATAGTTCCACCAATAATAGAAAAACGTGTAGCTAAAACTATTATTGAAGAAACTAATGGAGATATTAATATTATCTTTGGTAGACATAGTACGAGTACAAGAAATACACCAAATCCTATATATAATCAAGCATCTACTTCTAACGTAGCTGGAATAATTATGTCTGATAATAAAATTCCTCATGCTTTATATGAACCTTCAGAACCAACATTTTCTGATATGGAATTTAAGATTAATACTATAATCTTTGAACCAAATAGGACAAAATGTTCTAAAGAATTTATGAAAGATAAAAATAAGAATTTTAGAACTTGGTATTTTAATACATTTAATAAAGAGCAATTAGCTGAATATAAAACATTATATTATGATGAGTTAACTATGTTAGGATATGAAATTCCATTTAAAAAATGGTTTAAAAATTTTATAACACCTAAAATATTAGTTACTAAAGAAACTCGCACATGGGAAACGTCTGAGGGAAAAACAATAACTAGTAAACACCCTCCAGTCGGTAATATTAAATATGGTACAATAGAAGCAATGAGTTTTGTTCATACACATAATAAAACAGAAGATACAACAATAATTATTAAACAAAATAATTATACACATATGCATTTACAAACAATAGCTGCTCAGTTATCTTCAATAGAAGAAAACTGTAATGATAAAATAAAAGCAAAAGGAAAGGTTGATAGTCTGCAACCAGTCTTAATTAAGCCTCCTCCAATTCCTTATAATTTTAATACAAAAATACCTGCAAATGATGAATTTTTAAAGAAAATAACAAACAAGTTAGATAATTTAAAAATTAAAGATTCAATACAGGTAATAACAAAAAATGATTCAGAAGATGACTTAATTCAACAGTTTACAGACTCAATAAATGTAGCAAAACCTAGTTTACAACAACCTTTACCCTTTACAAAAAATTATTATCAAAGACCAACACCTGCTACGGTTTTATTTGAAGAAAATGTACAATCAGTCTTAAGCTATAATGGTAAATCTATCTATGAATGGAATCTTGATGGATTTACAGAGTATCAAATTATTATTTTATTACATAATATGTTAATGTATGCTACCATATGTAGAACAAATAATAATCCTGATAGATTAATAGCAGAAATGATGATTGCGGGATTTTCTGGCCAACTAAAAGGTTGGTGGGATAATCATTTAACGCAAACACAAAAATTAGAAATACTAAATGCTGTTAAAATAGAACCTAATACAAATCAGCAAAAAGAAGACTCAGTATATACTTTAATTCAAACAATATTACGATATTTTATAGGAAGTTTACAAGAATTAAAATCAAGATCTCAAGAATTAATTATGAATATTAGATGTCCTACTTTAACACATTTTAGATGGTATCAAGATACATTTTTAACCTTACTATATCAAAGAGATGACTCTAATTCAGATCTTTGGAAAGAAAGATTTATTTCTGGTTTACCTAGTCTTTTTGCGGAGAAAATTAGAACGAAGTTAAGAGAACAAAATAATGGCAGTATTCCTTATGAAAATTATACCTTTGGACAATTAAAAGGTATAGTAATTGCAGAAGGATTAAGTTTATGTAATGATTTATCTTTAAGAAATCAATTAAAAAAGCAAAAACTTTTAGGTAGAAAAGAATTAGGTGAATTTTGTAACCAATTTGGAACCAATTTAACTTCTCAATATGCTCCTAAAACTTTTCCTAAAAATAAAAATAAAAAGAATAAAAGACCTTTTATTCCATATTACAGAAGAAGGAAAAGTAGGGAAAAAGAAAACCAGAAAGAAAACCTAAAAGAAAAAATGTAAAATATAAGAAAAATAAAGATTTTGCAACTTCTTCAAAACCTGTAAAACCTTTAGTTTGTTGGGAATGTGGAAAACCTGGATCATACCAGAAATCAATGTAAATTACAAAGGAAAATAAGAGAATTAAACATCTCTGAAGAAGAAAAAGAATCTTTACTTAATTTATTACAAGAATCTGAATCTACTACATATACGTCTGAATATGAAGCGTTAGAAATAAATACTTCAGAAGAAAGTAGTACTAGTGATAATAGTTCTTGTGAATGTGAAAATTATAATAACATAATGGATTTAAATAAAATTAATATTAATGTTATTTCTGCACAAGAAGAGTTATTATTAGATATGATTGATAATATTCCTGATAAAGAAGAAAAAAGGAAATATATGGAAAGAATCATAGAATCTAATAAAACTCAAAAAGAAGAGAAAAGATTTAAACCTCAAGTAGAAGCAGTATTAAATCCATCATATACAATGACTGAAGTATTAACAAGAATAAAACCAGAAAAACCCATTACTATAAATGATTTAAGAAAAGAAATAAATGATCTTAAAACAGAAATTTCTAATCTAAAAAGAAGAATAGAAATTTTAGAATTAAATAATGAAATTCAAGATCATAATTCAGAAAACACTGAAGAAGAGGATTTAAAAGTATTTGAAGATTTAAATACTTTCCATATAGGTGAATCTTCTAAACAACCAGAAACCCAACAAGAAGAAAATTATTTAAACATAATAGAACAAACTATTACACGAAAATATGTATTAAAAATAAAAATAATCATTAAAAATGAATTTAGTTTAGAAACTTTAGCTTTAGTAGATACTGGAGCAGATAGAAATATTATTCAAGAAGGTTTAATTCCTACTAAATATTATAAGAAAACAACTCAAACTCTTTCAGCAGCAAATGAGGAAAGATTAAAAGTTAATTATAAACTTCCCAATGCTGTAGTATGCATAGGAGAAGTAAGAATGTATTTAACCTTTATTTTAGTAAAAAACATTGGTTCAGAAGTAATTTTAGGAAATCCTTTCACAGCTTTAATAGAACCTTTCTTTATTGATGATATAGGAATTCATACACATTTACAAGGAAAAGATATTACGTTTAAATTAGAATTTCCTAAAAGACAAACATTCATTTCATGTTATGAAAAATAAACAGAAATCAAAAATTAAACAAATAACTTATTTACAAGAAGAAGTAAATCAGTTAATATTAGAAACAAAACTTAAAACACCAATGATAGAAAATAGAATAAAGGATATTAAAAATCTTTTTGAAAAAGATTTATGTAATGACTTACCTAGTGCTTTTTGGAATAGGAAGAAACATGAAGTTTCTCTTCCATATGAAACAGGGTTTACAGATAAATTAATTCCTACAAAAGCAAGACCAATTCAAATGAATCAAGAATTGGTTGATTATTGTCAAAAAGAAATTAATAAATTATTAGAAAATAAATTAATTCAGAGAAAGTAAATCTCCATGGTCTTGTGCAGCCTTTTATGTATTTAAAGCATCAGAAATAGAAAGAGGTGCACCAAGATTAGTTATAAATTATAAACCTTTAAATAAAGTTTTAAAATGGATTAGATATCCCATTCCAAATAAAAAAGATTTATTAAAAAGACTTTATAATGCTCAAATATTTAGTAAATTTGATTTAAAATCAGGATTTTGGCAAATACAGATAAAAGAAGAAGATAGATATAAAACAGCTTTTAACGTTCCCTTTGGACAATATGAATGGAACGTTATGCCTTTTGGATTAAAAAATGCTCCATCGGAATTTCAAAAGATTATGAATGATATCTTTTATCCATATGTGAATTTTATAATTGTCTATATTGATGATGTGTTAGTTTATAGTAATTCAATTGATCAACATTTTAAACATCTCAATCAATTTTATAAAATAGCAATCACAAATGGAATAGTCTTATCAAAAACGAAAATGAATTTAGTTCAAACTGAAATTCGTTATTTAGGACATAATATTGAAACAAGGAAATATAAAACCAATCCAACGTGTATTAGAATTTTCTAATAACTTTCCTGATAAAATTTTAGATAAAAATCAATTACAAAGATTTTTAGGAAGTTTAAATTACATTGCTGACTTTTACAAAGATTTAGCTTTTGACTGTAAATTATTATTTCAAAGATTGAAAAAGAATCCATCTCCTTGGACAGATGCTCACACAAGAGCAGTACAAAACATAAAACAAAAAAGTAAATATATTCCTTGTTTAACTTTACCACATCCTTCAGCTTTAAAGATAGTGGAAACAGATGCTTCTGCCCTCGGATATGGGGGAATCCTGAAACAACAAATAAATAATAAACCTTTTATTATTCGATATCATTCAGGTCTTTGGAATAATACACAATCTAAATACTCAACAATCAAACAAGAAATGTTAAGTATAGTCAATTGTATTTTAAAATTTCAAGATGACTTATTAAATACTAAATTTTTATTACGCATTGATTGTACAGCTGCTAAGTTTATATTAGAAAAAGATGTTCAAAATCTGGCATCTAAGCATATTTTTGCTAGATGGCAAGCGCTTTTAGCAATATATATATATATATATGCAATACCCACATTTTTTTTTAAGGTGATGTCTCTTATTTAGAGAGAGCTGCCATGCTAGTATTAACTCATAGTTTTTTTGTTTTTTTATTTTTTGTTTTTTGTTTTTTGTTTTTTTAAAGCAACTCACGTGTTTTCTTCTAAGCTAGTGTTACTCAAATTTTCTTCCGAGGTAGACTAACTCAGTTTTTTGTAAGCTAGACTAACTCATACCTCATCCATGTGAACTAGCTAGACAAAAACACTTCGGCACTTGGAAAGTATACTTCAAAGTTGGCTTAGAACCGACTCCGAGGCATCTGTAGGCTGCCAAATAAAAGCTGAAGATAAAACATACTATTTATATAATATAAAAGCATCTGAATTTATATAATATAAAATCTATTGAAACATAACTATTTTTATGGTTTTAATTAAATCAACATTTTAAAGTAATTTACATTATATAATTCTGAATTTCAAGTTTTTAAGTGATTTTTACTTTAAAATTATATTTATTTTATACAATCTATCTTTAACTCAAAAGTTATGAAGTAGGGTCCATTTGTTAAGTAGTTCTTCGAGTCAAAATAAAATTTCACTACAATATTACCATTTGTCAAAAGTACGAAATACTCTTTAAAGGCTATAGGTGAAATTACACACTTGTTGATTTATGAAACTAAGATTGATTTGTGAAAAAACAATGATTGATTTTTGGTACAAGTTGCACTACTAAAAAATTTGGTTTTTCTCCACCTTTTAAAAAATGGTATGGAAAAAATTTAGATTTGTCTTTATATTTAGAGATTTATAAAGCTAAATATGTGATAATTTTCAAAATTTTGCCCACGTAAAAAAATGTGGAGAAATTTTCTAACCGACTGTTCTCCACTCCAATTTTCTCCACGCTTTAAGATTAATAAATAATCTTTACGTTAGAGATAAGTTATAAAATTAGCACATGCTCACCTTCAAATATTTTCAAATATGTAATCTATAATTTTTCTCCACGATTAAAAGTGAAAAAAAACGTGAGAAAATTCATTTTTTTTGTGTTAATATATATATACTTCATTCCTTTCTAAATTTTGGTCGATATTGGTCCAAGTGCAGGCAAAAATATTCATCTGGCCATTAGTAAAGCACTAGTGACCATTAGTAAAGATCGATGTCTATATTATTAATTGCATATCGACTATATATTCATATATCAATAATTAATGATTTCCCCCATGAACACTTGATTAATTGCATGAATTGAAAATTATTTTCTAAGCTAAGAAAAGTAAAAACATATTTATCCAAGTGGAGAAAGTATAAAAGTTATTCTGAAAAATAGTCTTCGTCTTCAATCTACAAGTCGTGAAACTAACTATAAATATCATCATCGCCTAATAGATATGGATTCAGTCCAATACATTGGTGGTATTCTTAGAAAGAGTTTACTAAATTTTTTATGAATCAAGGGATCAAGAAAACACCAATGTTTCCTGAAGATCCAGCAGAAATCACAAGCCAAGCTCCTGGGATTTTGATGCCATACAATCCCTGGCCGGCAATTTCTTGGTATGTTAGTTAATATATCTTGGAGAGGTCGACAATATAATTCATGATCTTGTGTTTTTCTTTCTGGGTTTTGATGAAGTTCTTGTGATGCCTGGTGCAATTTTACGTGCAACGTTAATGTTCATGGATGTATGAGGGAGATCAGGAATGTACAGACCGAATAGAAGAACTCAAGGTGGAGTTACGGCATTTGTTGAGAAGATCAGATGTTGAGTATTTGCTACCACTCGAGCTAATCGACTCCATTAAACGCTTAAGTCTTGGGTACCATGTTGGTGAGGTAGATCAAGAGCTTCCTTGGTGATCATGACTCCAAGAAGGAGGTCATTTTGTAAGACTATCTTTAAGCAACAGCTTTGCACTTTAAATTGCTACGGTTGAATGGGGCCAATGTTTCACAAGGTGAAAATCATACCATACATATATCAATACCACTGATTTTGTGTCATAGATTTAAATGTAAAATGATGTAGATGACAGTTATATTTAAGAAGTTCTTGGAATAGAATGGTGAAAACTACAAGGGAGAAGTTTGTGAGGACATGAAGGGACTATTGAGCTTGTATGAGGCTTCACAGCTTGGTTTTCATGGGGACAACATCTTGGACAAGGCCAAAGTTTTCAGTGCCCATAATCTGGAACACGTTGGTGAAAAATTCTACCGAGTTTGTCGGGAGTTTAAAGGAAGAACTTGAGGATGCGATTTAAGAACTCATTTCGTAGAAGGAATCCATGGTCTGAAATAAGAGCCTATACAGGAAGATATGAAGAAAAATAGACATGTGTTGGGATTTTAATATACAAAATCCCTAAACTCCATGTTGTGTTTTGACAAGGCAAACAAATTAAGGATAAAAGATAGATGACACACAAATTTAAAGTGAAGACTTTTCAATTGAAAGAAAACCACAACCAAATATATGAGATGAGTAAAACTACTCTTTAATGAGTGAAACCACTCCCCAATATATGTGAAAACTCCACTTAATACATGTAAAAATTCTACCCAAGTGTAAAAAACTCCACCCCAATAAAAGTAAAAAACTCTACCAAAATGTGGAAAACTCCACCTAAATGAGTAATACTACCCCAATTACAAACCATAGATAAAAGGAAGAGAAAGAAAAAATTAACCACTGTTGATCTTGTCGAAGAACCCGAAGTCATATCTTTTCCTCACAACGAACAATTTCTCTTTTTCTCTCACATGCACCACCAATGGTGACCCTTTCTAGATTTGCAACCTCGCATGTCTCCCCTAAAGGGTAACACTCCATGGAATTTCCCCAAATAGAAAGCACACCCAATACATATGTCTAATCACATATTTATAAACTAGAGATATGGAACACATCTTGGAAATGAAGAGCAACTCTAAACACTACTTCCTAAGTATTGGAATCCTCACCATTGAGTCTCTTCTCGTGTTCCATAAATTCTCATTGAATTCCTCGTACTTCTTAGATTATCTTCATGTCTTCATGGCTTCCCATGTGATTGAAAGCTTTCTCATGGGAGGGAATTTCTCCAAAAAGTTCTCCCCTTCCTACCCATGAGACTTCCACTTACACGTGTGCATCTTCTTGCTTCCATCAATCACAACACAAGCCATCGGTAACCAATGCGCATACAAGCGTAACACACTATCCCATTATAGCTTCGTGCCATCAAAAACTGGGTTGTATATAGCGCCCCATAACAATTCCAAGATTTCGACACTAGTCACACTTGCAAACAACCAAAGCATACTTAACTCTGCTCGATTACGGGTCTTTGACCCACTAGCCTGAAAATGCTACACCACCATCTTCTACATCTGACACGACATGTCTCTTGGACGCAATTCCCTTTATGGGTTTTCTCAATAAGCAATTGTCCACCCTCTGGCTCAAACTGTGCACCCACGCTCAAAGCATCATATACTTCAAGGTAAGCTAACCCTTTTGTTTGAAATAGATCCATTAGCCAACAACGAAGTGTAGAAATCATGTGCGAGACTCATCTCCATGAAAATGCCAATCCTCTTGCTTGCTGATCTGCCCCTGGCCTCTGTCAAGGTACTAATCAATCTCCAAAACACAACAACGGTCCAACTGACTTCTCATGTAGCTCGTTCTCATTGATACCATCTATGTCTATTTTTATTATGCAATGGATCCAATTCATGCTTTGATAGACAGATATACAAATCTTGGCCGCTACCAGTGTAGTTCTCCTCAAGATCGAGCAGCCTGCAGTCTAGTGCAAACACCTAGGAGAAGGCCCAAAACTGACATTGGCATAGGAATACGTGCCACAAGAGCAATTCATCAAACACTGCTCCACACACTTTCCCACACTCAAATTCAGTTTGGAGATGGGGAGATCCGGCAACTTGATCGGCCCCAACCTCATGAACCCATCCCCCTCACCGCACTGGGCGCCGCTCGGCCTCTCACAGCCAGCCGACCAGTTGTCATCACTCCACTCTGCCAGCCTAGTCGGCTGGGTGCCAAGCAAGTACTCGCACTTGGGCAAACTGTTGCGGTTGCAGACACCATTAGGACTGCAGTGGGAGTAGAAGTGGCAAGGGATCCGGGACCTGTTCCACACCAGGTCCCAAACCTCTGCCTCTGGCAACCATGTCCGTTGCTCCAGTATGCTAGAACCGTTGAGGTGGAACCTCCATATCAAGGAGAAGTCGGAAACAGAGATGGTGAGTGCCATCTTGTCTGCCACTATGACGACGGCCCATCAAACTTGATGTACCATTATCGACCACGATCACATGAGGGAAATATTTTAACACATCTCCCCTCCTGACTAATGTGCAATGTTCTGTATCTCCTTTGATTGGAACTTCTAGCACATCTCCCATACTAGTATAGAAAAGACACCTTTGCTAGCACCGTCTAATAATCATTTTGAAAAAAAAACACATGAACCCTTCATAGAAGATCAAGGTCAGTCAACGGTGCAACCCGCTAGGGAATCCCGTCAATCAGCTCAACAACCTTATGGGCAAACTCACTTAGCCCTTTGACCACCTGCCCGTCTAACGCTCGAATACCTGCATGAACCACTTTCGATGCCATCACCAGCCCATCGATTCCACTGAGCACTGCTCCACTAGATTCGCAGATCACGACGCCGATCAAGTTGCCAAAGTAGGCATCTAGCACTGGCAGGTCTACCCGTGTCCGACAGTCACCAGGAAATCCCAAATAAATGGTTTTGTCCACGTGTCCATGGGCTTTTGTAAGATAGACCCAAATGTATGAACAGATCGCAATGAAAGAAGATGGTCGGGTACCAGTGACGGACATGATCCGGTCATAGAGCCTTTCAATCTGGTCTTGGGTAAGGACAAAGGTAGCCTGGATGGTTTATCCTGCTAGGGTGCCCGCATTCCCCGAGTCTTTTAGATCGGCTTGCATCGTGGCAACAAGATCCTTCAAGTAGTCCAGAAATCCCATATTCTCCTCCTCAAGCTCTAACAGAGCTCCCCTTTCATATGCAGGCACCTCTGATAATGCCAAGGGATCACTGAGGAGTCGCTGCCGGAGCAGTGAATTGCTTCCCAAGAGAGAAGTCAGCACCGGGGACGATGGTGAACTGTAGTGTCAGCACCGGGATCCAGCCTTGTCATCCGCCGATGGTAGGAGAGGGACCAGCGGACGCCAGAGCTTCACGTCCTTGGCGTTGTCGGCCATGACAGCAGAGAAGTCGTCGTCCCACTAGTCAACAAGCAGCGAGACCAAGTCGCCGTCTGGGTACTCAATGACGAGGTCTTCCTGGAGAAGGTGGCCGGCGAGGGAGAAGAAGATGGCGGCGGGGGGCTGCCCTCTCTGCAGTGGCCGCACCGGTTGGAGATCGTATTGTGTTGCATTGGTAGAAGAAGAGATGCTTGATGGGGCCCATGAAAAGCCAGACAATGTCGAAGAAGGTGAGGGGTACCACCATGGGGGGCACGGCGGCCAGCAGCGGTGAAACCCGGCACTGCTGCTATGAGGTAATAGAAGGGTGGTGTGGAGGTTCAATACCAGGCCAGCCCAAGATGCTTGTCGTCACCTGCATTTTCCTGGTTTGGCTTCGAGGAGCTATCCCAAGCTTGGCCACAGCACCGCTCAACTCTTCCCTCCCCCACCAGCACCTGGACCCGGAATCCGTCGTCCAGGATGTCCAATGGTGAGTTGGTTACCACATTGCAATTCTGCGCGTCGAAACAACCAAGAAAGGTTCCATCTTTGTGCTTTGTTTTCATCATTCTGTTTTTGCTGGTTTTGTAAGAGGTTGAACCGGTCAATGATGATTGTGCATCGGAGGAAGATGATTATGTTGTCGTCATCATCTTCATCGTGCATGATAGGCAACCCCATCGACGACTGCTGGAGGTGCAACACCAACTGGGCGTTGAACTGGCAGTGCCTCACCGAGTGCGGCATTAGCTTCTGCCGCAATGCCCTGGGTGGCAAGGGCAGGCAGATCTACGTCGTCACCAACTCATTGGACAAGGACGTGGTGAACCCAATGCTGGGGACCCTCCGGTTTGGCATCATCCAAGAGAAGCTGCTTTGGATCACCTTCACGTCAAACATACTGATCCACCTCCGGGAGGAGCTGCTGGTGAACAGATTCAAGACCACCGACGGCCACGGGCGAAGTGTCCACATTGCCGGCGGCGCCTACATCACCCCCAGTACGTCTCCAACATCATCATCCACAACCTGCACATCCACCACTGCATGTTGGTGGGGAACGCCAACATCTGGTTGAGCCCGAACCTTCCCTTCATCAGTCACAATTGGAGTAGCACTCAATGGTGGACTGGAACTCGACGACTCAGGAGGACCAAGAATTGGATCATATAAATCCTTAGTGAATAAATAATCACCTTCCAGTAATGCCAATTAGACTTACCCTTAAGGATGACCATCTTAACATGTTTCTCATCTTTCATCGTGACACAAAAGATTACTAGCCAAAACCAAGACAACAAAAAAAGACCAAAGCACGAACCAAAGGTCTAATACCACTTGATGGGATTTTAACATACAAAATCCATAAACTCCATGTTGTGTGTTTTGACAAGGCAAACCAATTAAGCATAAAAGATAGATGACACACAAATCTAAAGTGGAAACTTTCCAATTGAAAGAAAACCACAACCAAATACGAAACTTTCCAATTGAAAGAAAACCACAACCAAATACATGAGATGAGTAAAACTACTCCTTAATGAGTGAAATCACTCCCCAATATTTGTGAAAACTCCACCTAATACATATAGAAAATTCTACCCAAGTGTGAAAAACTCCACCCTAATAAAAGTAGAAAACTCAACCCAAATGTGGAAAACTCCATCTAAATGAGTAACACTACTCCCAATTACAATCCATAGACAAAACGAAGAGAAAGAAAAGAAATTAACCACTGTTGATCTTGTCGAAGAACCCGAAGTCATATCTTTTCCTCACAACGAACAATATCTCTTTTTCTTTGACATGCACTACCAATGGTGACCCTTTCTAGATCTACAACCTCACATGTCTCCCCTAAAGGATAACATTCCATGGAACTTCCCCAAATGGAAAGCACACCCAATACATATGTCTAATCACATATTTATAAACTAGAAATATAGAACACATCTTAGAAAATGAAGAGCCAACTCTAAACACTACTTCTTGAGTATTGGAATCCTCACCAACAAGTCTCTTCTCGTATTCCCCAAATTCTCATCAAATTCCTTAGACCTCTTAAATTATCTTCATATCTTTATAACTTCCAATGTGCTTGAATGCTTTCTCATGGAAGGGAATATCTCCAACAACATGGAGCCTTGTTTGCTCAAAATGGCCCAGCTCAACTTCAACATGGAGCAAGCCAAACACCAACAAGAGCTAAAAACTGTCTCAAGGTAATTAAGGAGGCATTGACATAGTGAGAAAAGAATATATATACATATACCATCATTGATACCTTTTACGATCAAATTCGAGGTGGTGGAAAAGAATAGGACTGGGAGATAGATTGGAGATTGCAAGAGATCGATGGCGGAGGCCTACTTCTTGAGCTTGGCAACCATCCCAGAGGTTCAACATAGCCAAAGCAGGAAGAAGTTGGCCAAACTGTTTCACCTTATTTCCACCATTAATGACGTTTATGACATCTATGACACCATTGATGAGCTTCAACTCTTCACCGATGTTGTGGACAAGAGAGCTAGAAAACATATCTTCATATACTCTGGAAGCTGCCCAATTGAATCAATGTCCCACCTGTGCATATGAGACCCAAAAAAATATTAACTATCAAACTAAAAAATAGTTGTGCATGATCATAGTAGTGATTTTAGAAAACGTTTATCTGTCCACAACATCGGTGAAGAGTTGAAGCTCAAATGGTGCCATAGATGCCATAAACGTCATCAATAGTCGAAATAAAGGTGAAACAGTTTGGCCAATTTCTATATATATATATATATATATTCTTTGAGAGAGACTTGAGATTATCTTGGCGTTTGGCTTTCTCCATATTGAAGTTAAACTGAGAAATTTCCAGCAAGCAAGGTTCCATTGGCTCTTTCTTTCTTACCTTCCAATGTAAGATTTAATTGCTGGCCATGGAATCCTTTTGTTCACAGGAACCTCCATTGCACTCTCCACCTCTGCCTTTAAGCCCTGGTTGACAATACAATCTTTCAACGGGTTGTCTTTAAGATGAAGAAGAGAAAAAGCCTTTGCCTCTTCAAGAAGGCTCTCCCCATGGAACCTAATCTGTGAAGCCTCATACAAGCTCAACAAACCCTTCAAGTCATTGAATAAATATTCCTTGAATTCACCCTTCTCATCCACGAACTTCCTAAACACATGTGATATGTTTGACAAAAATATTACAAACTTAAACTTATAAGCACACGATGTATATATACATCTAACTAATTATATTCAGACTACCAATGCATGCAGGGTGATCTCCTGCTCGAAGTGGTAGCCAAGAGCCCAACGTTGGATGGTATCAATCTTTTCCAGTTGCTACAATGGCCGTCCTTGCTAAACCAACTGCATATGGCCTCCTTGAGCTCCTCCACTCGTTTCATGCACTCATCACCCTGCATGCATGAACACCACACCCTACTCATTAGTAACAAAAAATGTAAGAATTACATAAAACGAAGGGCAACACGGTTGGGTATTACAATGCAATTGCTGCTGAGTGACTGTATGGCATCGTAATCCCAGGAGCTGGGCTTGTAGTTAACTGTCCGGCTACTAGTACTAACAACATGAACAGCTTTAGCAGGGTGATCAAGTGAGGCAAGCTTGCTCTCGACCACCAAGCATGCTGGAAGAGAAGCCACTAAGCTTGTAAATGACAACTCGATTAAACTGAATTGTTGAACTTTGGAGGAGATTAAATTCATGACTCATATATTTATAACAGGCTTGCGTGGTACGGCTGATCATTAAAACGAAACGAAACCATTGATACCCAATTAACGAAAGTGATGCAGTTTGGTTAATCAAACAAAAACTAAATTATATTAATTAATAATCAAGCTTTGGTTTTAAGTGCCGAACTAACTAAAATGATAAATGTGTCTTCCTATTATTAAATGCTTAATCTTTAGTGTTTACTCTAATTATGTTTAAATTTTATTTATGAAATGAAGAATTAGTAGCGCACGCTTGGGGGCTAATGACAAATATATCACAAAAATTTACATGAATAAGGTTTTAACTTGGACAGTATTGAATAATAGATGCACAATAGAAAATATATTAAGTTTTCATCTCTTCCATAATCATAGACAACATCTTAAATGGATTAAACCATATAAATTAAACCTTTGTTATATATTATAATCATTAGAGGTGCGTAAACGCATCGCTTGAAAGGAAGAAGAAAAGTGGAAGAAGTGATGGAAATATGATTCTTTCTATTTGTTGGTTTATTTAATTTGATTGATTCTCACCAAAACTGACCGAATCAACAAAATTAAGTTCGGTTGGCTTTCTATTTCAACCGAATTACAAATGAAATGAAGTAGCACCGAACCAAACTTTTGAAATAGGTTTAGTTCGGTCGGTTTACCAAACCATGCTTAGTCATAATTTTTGGTATAATACATGAACTGGGTTCTTTAAGTATAGATATGGCACATCATATGAAAAATGCCTTGCTTAGTTTTACACGAGGAGGAATAAATGAATATGCAACAATTATATCACCTCTACAGTGAATTAGCTACCAGGGTGGCCACCCTCTGTAGCAGGCCATTCTGGCGTAATACTAGATAACACTAAAAAAATAAAAGATTTGAGAAATGAATATATATTTATGTACAATTATTATACTGACTCGGTACTTAATTAGAAGTAATAATGCAAAGTAGTTTCCACAAGTTGGGTTTGTGCAAGTCTGAATAGTAGCTTTTTGTGGCTTTTTTATAGGCTTGGAGCAAGCATAGAAGTCGTATGGTTGGTAATTTTTATGATATTTTAGACTCATGAATTATCTGTATCAGATCTTAATATAATTAATCATAACTAAAATAGGAATAAAAAATACCTAGATGTAGGATGTCTAAGTCTTCAATCTGTCTTCCGGATTTTCCGAAATCAATGTTTGATTTTTAGAACCAAATTTGCTTTCCACCACCTATCTCTCTTTCTTTGTAATTTTTCAAAATAACTTACGTAAACAATAATACGTATATTTTCTTTACATAGTAGCCATATTTATACTTCCCAACTGATAAGGATTTTGTGAGATTTATTTCTTCCTCAACTAATGAAGATAAGTATATATCTATATATAGATTTAGATAAAGATCTATTAGATATATTTATTTAGATTTGGATGGGGCACACTATTATGGGTGTATCTCTATCATCTATGCTAACAATGTGAATATTATTTTCGTCGAAATCTATTTAACATGAACATGGAACTCTATGTTACCATTTGTGGGCCAGATCAAATCCCTCACTCAATAATTATTATATAGTTATATTTGTTTGTCTATGAAATCTACTTTGGCCAGTACCAGTATTATTTGGTATTAAATTTATTAGTAATAATTAAGTTTTATATTTCTAAAATCAAAATAGCATCCATTGTAAGATAAAAAAGAAGAGTTGTAATATTTAGATCTTTCAAAAGTACATAAAAACAATTGGATATACCTTCAATTTAAACCTAAGAGAACCACTAAGACTAACTATTAGCTCTGTTAATATTTGTATATTGTTGGTCCTAAGCCCAAATGAAGAAAGCAATTGATGTTAAAAATGGCATATAACTATTTAGATCTTTTCTTTGCTTGTTAATAAGTGTTTGATTAGTCACAAGAGATGAACCAAGTTTAGTAAACACTTTTGATGGTTTATTATTATTAGGCACGATGTCAGGCTTGACGCGATTTATATTATAGATAAATTTTAATTTTGTAAATTAAATCTCTTTAAATAATGAATTTGACTATAATAATTTAATATATTAGATAGAGATTTTGATTACTTTAAAGTTAGATCTTAATTGAAAGAGAATATGAACTATAATATTTTGATTAGTTGCATATCTTAAAATTGATCTAGAGAGCTCAATTTTTTTCATTTTCCCCATATTTTTGTTGATATAATGATGGGCTGCAATGTGCTGCAGCCTTTTTGCAGCACACGGCCCGTGGGCCATTGGATGAAAATCCAACGGCCCACAACTTTCAAACCCACAGCCCCCACCTGTGACCCGCCAGACCCGGCCGACTTAGCTGCCTGCCCAACCCTACCCACCGCCACGCGACCGAGCCCCCACTGCGATCGAAGTCGCCCACCACCCTGCCGCTGCTAGCTCCGCACGACCTGCCTTCCCGACCCTGCTCGCCGCCCTGCGACCGACTCCCCACCACAACTGACCATCCCCGCCACCACGCCACGGCTCCCCAAGCTGCCCGCGGGCGGCCTGAGGGGCCGCGACAGAGGGGCGGACGGGTTGGGAGGGCAGGTCGTGTCGGGGAGCCGCGGCAGGGTGGCAGGTGGGTTCGATCGCGGGCAGCTTGGGGGACCGTAGTGGGGTGGGGGTGGGGGGACAGCGGCTAGCGGGGGCGGCGGCTGGGGGAGGGGAACAGTGGGGGGTGGGCGTTGCGGCGGCGGTGGGGGTTTTGGAATGGTGCAGCCAGGGGCGAGGGGGCCACGGCTACAGAGCAGGGGGAGGGCGCCAGCGGGGTGGGTGGGGGGCGGCAGGATGGGAGGCCGCAACTGCTTGGGGCGGGTGAGGGGGGGACCACAGAGGAGGGGGTCATCTGGGCGGGCGAGGGGCCGCTGGCGGGGGCGGGGATGGGCAGGTGGTCAGGTGGCGGCCAGGCGGGCGGGCGAGTGGGCGGCCAAACGGGTCTGGGGCGGGTCTAGGGGCGCCAGCAAAATTTGGGCCTCTGGATTTCAATCCAACGGACCAGATCTGGCAGCATATGGTGCGCTACCAAAAGAGGGCAGCGCACCATAACGCTGCCTATATATATATATATATATATGCAACTTAATTATACCTTCTGTCGTGTAACACACACCCGGTCCCCATTGTGTCATGTGCATCTAATATAGTGTACGTGTGTCTCTTTTCTTTGCTTGTTATTCAATGTTTGATTAGTTACAAGAGATGAACCAAGTTTAGTAAAAACTTTAGATGGTTAAGTGTTTGATTAGTTACAAGAGATGAACAAAGTTTAGTAAAAACTTTAGATGGTTTATTATTATTAGGCATGATATCAGGCTTGACGTGATTTATATTATAGATAAATTTTAATTTTGTAAATAAAATCTTGTTAAATAATGAATTTGATTATAATAATCTAATATATTAGATAGAGATTTTGATTACTTTAAAGATAGATCTTAATTGAAAGGAAATATAAACTATAATAATTTGATTGTTTTCATATCTTAAAATTGATCTACAGAGCTCAATTTTTTTCATTTTGCCCACTATATATATATATATATATATATATATATATATATATATATATATATATATATATATATATATATGGTACTTAGTGGATCATTCTAGAGACACACTTGTCGACTATTTAAAAGACTAGAATGCAACTTAATTATACCTTCCGTTGTGTAACACGCACCCGGTCCCAAATTAATTATGTCTTGACACGAGATTGGCGTTGGGTCATGTGCATCTTATGTAGTGTATGTCTGTCTCTTTTCTTTGCATGTTATTCAGAGTTTGAATAGTGACAAAAGATAAAAACCAAGTTTAGTAAAAACTTTAGATGGTTAAGTGTTTGATTAGTTACAAGAGATGAACCAAGTTTAGTAAAAACTTTAGATGGTTTATTATTATTAGGCACAATGTCAGGCTTGAGGCAAAATATATTATAGATAAATTTTAATTTTGTAAATAAAATCTTGTTAAATAATGAATTTGACTACAATAATCTGATATATTAGATAGAGATTTTGATTACTTTAAAGATAGATCTTAATTGAAAGGGAATATAAACTATAATAATTTGATTTGTTATTTATTATTTATGTTATATTTTGATTACTTAATGCTCCTCCTTTTAATCAGATGTCACTATTATTAATAAGTTAAGATAAAGGGTAGATAAGTAGTCTATATGTTAGGAACAAATCCGGGTATTTTGATTGTCATCAAGTTTTTTTTATCCTTCATCACAACACAGAGTACATGACACATCTATGTTTATTTTATAATTTTCAAGTATTAAATAATTGATTGACTTATTAAATTATCCTCCTAAAATGTAATTATATGACAATATTTTTTACAAAATCAAACTAAGATGAAAAATAGGAATAAAGTTTTGTGATACAAAAAAGATTCTCTATACTAATATAATTAACTATTTTGAAATAAAAGTCAAATGCTTAATTAAATAAATATGTAGAGACACATACAACCTATAAGTAGCAAACTAGAAACACCACCACATATTATCATACAAAATCCTGATTCATTATTATGTTATATATTTCTAGTGGAGATAAACCTAACACCCACCTTCTTGAGTTTAGGTTGAATTTAATTAGACTAGTTTCGGGTGTGAGTCAAACAGAGTCGAGCCAAATTATTTATGGTAAGGAGTGGTATTCTGCTGTAAGACTTTACAACCAAAATGGTTATAAGGCACAATTAACTTCAAGCAAAGCACCCACTCATTAAATATCATTGTGGCAATTTTATTATTTTAAGAATAAATGGGCCTTCTTAATTATAATTCCTTACTTATTCATTTGGTCTTAAAGCCAATATCGGTTATAAGACCTTTTAGCAGATTATTTTCCTATGGTAAAATATTCTTTCAGTGCACAAGTATAATTGATAAAATTTTAAAAACATAGAATCTGGATAGCACATAATTTTTTAATAATCAGAATAAAAATGCATTAAGTAAAATATTAAAGTCAAGATATTGAACATTTTGTTAAGTAAAGTGCATCGAGTTCAAATCTTGAGCTGAATCAAGCTACGCAATCTTTTGATCAACTAAGCTTTGTTCATAGTTCATTGGGTTATTATTATCAATCTAAACATTATCATTCCAAAAAAATTCGTGATTTTTGATAATATATTCCAATTATTTTTTTGAAATCTGACATAGAAAAGGGGAGATTCGATGGATGGGTGGATATATTGGTTTCATTTGGATACCATATTTTGGCAAATCCTTTTAGCTCATAGTTGGATAATCGGTCCTGGTATAGAGCCTGGTTTGAGTAAGGACTTGTGAAGTATGATTAACAACAAGTCATATTTGATTAGATGTCATTCAAAATATGATTACATAGAGTTAGAAGATGAACCCACACTATAAAATTGTAGAAGAAAATTTTCCGCAACACTAAAAAATTGTGGAAGAAAAATTTTCATTACTTAAAGAGAGTAAAGGAAACTCTCTATTAATCCATTGAGAGATATAACATTGTTAAAAAATGCTCAGAGATACCAAAGGTGAGGCAATGTTGATGGACCCAATAGAAGAAGACATTGCAAGTTTAAAGAGAAGAGAGACGAGAATGTTCTCTTCAACGTCTATCAAGAGATCAAAGACAGACATAAGTATGTTAGAGAAAATGAAAAGTAGAAGAGAGATGTCCAAATAAGCTCCCTTCGTCATTTATCATTAAATAGATAACTTATTTTGGACGAAGGAAACATCTACATCGAAAAAAATATTGCAAAAGGGTGAAGATAGCTAACTAAATGAAGATGAAAATATGCAAATGGAAGGAACAATAATGATTAATGAAAGAAAAGAAAGAAGAAGGTCACACAAATAAAATCGAGAACATGAATACAAGAATGAAGCAAATTAGCGTTAAAGGATGATGTTGAAAAGAAAGCCTAATTTTAATATCAAATCATTGTAGTTGTTTCAGTCAATTAACCATGATACAGTTGTTAGAATATAAACCTGAAGGAAACTCAAGGACTGATAGGAATTGCCCTTGATGCAAAATGGTATGAGCCATTTCCTAGTAGTGAAGAAGATACAAATGCTGCAAACAGGGCTATGGACTTTGGCATTTGATGGTAAGTGAAACAAAATATGATAGAAGAAATATTAAGCCAAGTTACTATAAGAAAAGAAACATAGTTTGATGCTTGAAACAGGTTCTTGGATCCAATCTTCTTCAGCAATTATCCTTCATTAATGAGACACACATACAACCTCAAAGTAGCAAACTAGAAACACAACCACACATTGTCATACAAAATCCATTGTCCCCAACAACACAGACGATAATATTTAATGCACTTTAAAGCTTGGACCACAGGTCGGTTAGGATTCTTCTCAGATTTATCGCTTACTTTTTGTAGATTTGATTTCCAAATCATAGGACATGCTAAGTGGCTATTTTATCGGACCCAACTTAATACAGACCATCTAGATCATATTTCTACATCCATGATTAATAACGCTTGAGGATGAGATCCCGCGCATTATTTTTGAACTTAGATCCACTCAACATTGCCTTCGGGCCTACTTATGTAATTCGTTTCCTAACCCTATATATGGTTTTTATCGATTTTTCAGTAAGCCGAGAGTTGGTGTATTTGACCTCGCATATTCTATGAGCAGACCCATACGTAGGCCGCAACAGGTTCTAGAGTAGTGAAAGGGTTATTCCATTCCCAAAGGATCCTAACATCTCTATGTCCTGAGCTTCCTCATACCTGAACAGGTGTGGAGTAGACGGGTACTATTGTGTACAACGCATGTCTAAACTTGTTGTATTGAAGGGTACTAAAGACGATTGCCTTAGAGTACTCGGTCTTTGTGCTCTGGGCTAGGAATTATATGGAGATATAGAGAGGGCTTAGGTTATGTGTGTTTTTCGGAAAAATGGGACCAGTTACGACTGATAATGGCATTTGCCGAAAGTGACATAACACCAGTACAATTCAGGATGGTATCGAGTCTACAGCTTGATGGCACCTCAGTAAATGTCCTTTGAGTGTTCCCATGGAGAGTATATATGATTTTTCATTACTCGTGGAAATTAGTTTCCACTTTTCAGTTTGTACTAGCTATTTTCTGGACAATAACACTTGTTACTAACATTTTTCTTACTATATGTGTAAGTCTTCTGTACCTGTGTGTCGGGTTGATTTTATCTATGCTTGATATATTTTCACAACGTTATTTTCTTTTGTGCTTTTATCTATGCTTGATATATTTTCATGTATATTATTAATATCCTTCAATCTCAAGACGCCAAGCAGGTTTGTTTTCGATCCGTTTATCAAGGGTTCAAGCTTTCAATCACATATATATTATTAGGTCATGAATTATAATGTTCCTAATGTTTAGACAAAGAAATCGTGTCATTCATTAGGTCGGCAAGTGGTCGATCGGTTTATTGTTTTACGTACCGTTTCGAATTAAATTAAAAGAAAATGACTAAGTACTCTTTTACTTTTTAGAAAAATGGTAAAAAATGATAATTTTAGCTGCATCCCTTTCATTTTGAAACGGCAATGGAAGAAGCATCTACTGTTACCATTTTACAGATTTACCGTAGTATTGAAAGTGGTTGTTTATTGTCTATAGTAAAACTCTAGTGTTATTGATCTATATAAATAATAATAATAATAATAATAATAATATGTTTAATTAAAATTATATACTATATCTTTTAAAAGTTTCATTGGGAGCATGCATATGATGATAATGATGATGATATCTTTTAAAGGTTGGTTTAACATAAATATATAGCGTAAGTGGTACCTAATTTGTGATCTTGGCAAGAGTTTTATGTTGCCAAAAATTTTTAGACTTAAATCAAATTTTACCGATTGGTAACCATATATAAAATTAATAAATATATGATTTATAGTACTTAAAAATATTAATTTAAATAAATTATATATAAGAAGAATATTATATTTAATTGATTTTTATTATTTGACTCAAAGAGACAATTTTATAGGTAGTTTATGAGGTTTGACTCTCGCTTGCTCTCGTCTCGAATCGAAATCGTTTGCATGAGAACTGACAAAGCCTGCCGTTTACGCTCATCTCCAGGGGCACTATATCCATCACCCATGTGGTATGCATCTTCCACTGTGCGAGCCAGATTCATGGCCAAATTCACCAAATATTTACGGAAGGTAGAAGGAACCGCACAACAGTACTCTTTCATCATCTTTCTCGGTGCTTCCTCAATCAATCCTAGCATGTGTTCTCGAGCACTTGCTTCGGATAGGCCGGCTTCTTTCATGAAACATTGCAAGCTTCCAGGAGCATCTCCTCTCTCTGCCTCAACCTGCTCCAACTTACAATAATGTGGTTTATGTAAATATATATTTTTAATCAATGCCACTTAATAGATATTGATGTTTAATGTTCCACATATACCTTGGAGGTTGCCAAGTCGTTGGATAGTCGGAAAATGATGGAGAACAAGATTATAGGTTCTGGGTCTTGTTGTAAGAAGTCCATATCATTTATGTTGATCTTATGATCACCATAAGACAAAAGGCATGAACTAGAATCAGAGGAGCCGTGCAAGAGATCAGTCCATTCTTCAAGTACTCTTCAAAGGACGGTGTGTATCCACTTCCAAACCATTTTGCCTCTACCCTGAACGACTTACATCTCACTGGTTTGAATAAAAAATAAAATTAAACTATGTTGTTTCATTTATTTTTTTATTTAAAAAATAAAAGAAGGAAATTGGGCTTCCATATATGATGATAAAGACTGTATACACATTATCTGATCGATACCATTTTGCTGAGAAATGGAGTTATGTTAACTCCTTGCTCTTTCAGGATCTCATGCGAAACTTGGTTTAAAGTATTGAAGAGTGCCAGAAAACATATCTTCATATACTCTGGAAGTTGCCCAACTGCATCAATGTCCCATCTGTAACACCAAAAAACATTGTTAATGATTTTAGTACACCATATACTTAATTATTAGTGATAGAAAGAATGTAGAGTGCTTAGTATTATATGTACCTGTCGACTGCATCAGTGAAAAGTTCAAGCTCATCAAGAGTGCCATAGACTTCATAAACATCGTCAATAAGAAATATCTTGGCAAGTTGCTCTCTGCAATAGGCGTACTGTGGCCCGGGGATGATTGCTAAGCTCCAGGAGTAAGCTTCCACACACCTGTCACTAGAAAACTCAAGTTTAACTGCCAGCCCCATTTTTCTCCACCACTTTATTAAGTGTTTAAAGTATATAATATTTACCTATGTTTTTAATATGATTTTATATTTTCCGGGTATAAATATTATTAATTAGGTGATATTTTTTGTTTTATTCTAGTTAATTAATATTTTATGATATATGCTTAATTTTAGAGTTTTAATGCAAAAAAGATAAAATAAATTAAGCTTTAGAATTGAAAAGTCATGGTCACCCAATGGTTACTACAAAGAGTTCACAAAGCTCGATGAGGATGGATGTACATTGCTTTGGCTGCATTTGAGTATGTTGAGGAGTTGGAAATTTGAATGGACATCATAATCAATTTGAATACATTGATTTGTAAGAAATCTCTTTCAATTCATGTATCTTGTGGTCATCTCATCTTCTATATAAAGGGGTGATCATTTATTATATGAGATATCTCAATTTTTGGCTTAAAAATAGTTCTAGTTTTTGTAATTCTTTCCTTTTTATAATAAAAAGTACTTTTTCTTTATAGTATTTTTTATTTTTATTATGGAGTAATTGTATATTTTATTCTAAAGTAAAATGGAGCTAACATAATTTAATTGAAGTTATTTTAACTTCTTATTCTTTATTCAATCAAATTGAATTATTATGTTTTTAATGCTAAGAATAGATCGATCGCCTATTTCTTAGATCATAACGTTTAATTAGATTTTGAGAGAAATTAATTAGATTAGTCATTGATAATTTATCATATGACGAGTCTTTTGACTTGTTTGTCGTTATGGTCAAAAGATACACAACACCGTATGCGATTGTAAGGCAAATTTTAATGTATTATTTTGTTGATTAATCAATTATCACCGGGAGGTTGAAATTGAGGTCAAAATAATAGAAGCATGAAGAAGCGGGAGCCACCATGTCATATTAACAATCCGAGGAGAATATAAGAGTAAGATTGATGAAGATTATTTTTATGTTAAAGAAAATTCAATTCTAGAAGATTATATCTGACCTCTCCAGAAAATTCAATTCTAGAACGAATTTTATCTTACCTCTCCAGAAAGAGCCCAATATCTACTTTAAAGAGTTCAACGGCTTTCCTCTCCTTAATTTTTCACGTTCCCGTGACATAGGAAATATGTAGACACTCAGTGACATGTGAAACTAAAATCTTTTTCTTGTTGTTGTTTTACTCTTAGTTTTATTTTATACTATTAACATAAGGAAATTCTCCTCTGTGGGACGATTTATCATTATATTATTTTTTCGACCATGTATACTTTGCATGTCACTGAATTAATATTTACTTGCATGTCACTTGAATTAATATCTAAATAGCATGCATGCAATGTGCACACCAAATGTCTAAAGTCAATATTGGCTATAAATATTTAGAACAGTACTAAAATATTGCCGATCACAAATTGGAATAAAAGCCGTTGGCGTCAAGAAAGATATATGGTCATCAAAATTTTGTAATTTATAATCATATAGATTTTAGATTGGAATCCATGTCTACAACGCCTTTTAGATGTCAAATAGAAGAAAAAGATATGTGTAACATATTACATGCAAATTATTTAAACTCTAAAAAGAGTTTAATATATTTCTTTACAATCCTTAACTTTTTCGGTCAAACTTTACGAACCACTCTAAGATTTAAAAACTTTATGATAAGTGACAATTGACTCCCTAACTAACGTAGTAAAAGCTTACTATATATACCTTGAGAGAGACTTGAGCTCGTCTTGGTGTTTTGCTTGCTCCGTATTGAAGTTGAGCTGAGCCATTTCCAGCAAGCAAGATTCTATTGCCTCTAATCTCATTTCATATATTCCGATGTAGGATTTAATTGCAGGCCATGGAATGCTTCTGTTCAAAGGAACCTCCATTGTACTCTCAACCTCTGCCCTTAAGCTCTGGTTGACAAAATCTTTCAGCAGGTTGTCTTTAAGATGAAAAGAGAGAAAGCCTTTGCCTCTTCAAGAAGGTTCTCCCCATGAAACCAAAGCTGTGAAGCCTCATACAAGCTCAACAAGCCCTTCACGTCGTTGAATAGATGTTCCTTGAATTCACCCTTCTCATCCACAAACTTTCTAAACACATCTGTGTCATATTTGACGAAAGTATTGCAAACTTAAACTTATAAGCACAAGATATATATCTAACTAAATTTACTGACTACAATTTTGTAATATGAATTTACCTGACTACCAATTTTGTATAATATGAATTTACCTTGAGACACTTCACAACCATGCTGCCGGAGCAGACGAAAATACAAAGCTGTTTGATAGAGACCATGATCATTCTGAATACCCATATCTGTGCTACTTGTCATGGCATCCAAGATGCTATTGCTCTCCTGCTCAAAGTGATAGCCAAGGCCCAAACGTTAGATGGTATCAATCCTTTCCATTTTGAGCAATGGCCGCACCTCCTTGCTAAAACTGAAAATGGCCTCCTTCCTTAGCTCCTCTATTCGCTTCATGCACTTATCTACCTGCATGCATCAACACCAAACACTATTCATTAGATACAAAAAAAAAAGAAGTAAGAACTACATAGAAAGAAAGGCACACGGTTGAATATTACAATATTGCAATTGCTGCCAAGTGATTGTATGGCATCATAATCCCACGAGCTGGGCTTGTAGTTAGCTGACCGGCGAGTAGTCCTAACAACTTGAATACTTTCAGTAAAGTGGCTGAGAGAGGTAAGCTTGCTTTTGACCACCAAGCATGAAAGAGAACCCATTGAACTGCTTAATTAGTAAATGACAACTTAATAATACTAGATTGTTGAACTTTGGAGTTGATGATATTCATGACTGCTCAAATATTTATAGCAGGCTTGCGTGGTAGTACTAGTGCCGGAAATATACTTCTTGGCAACACCGGGTGTGACTTAAGATAAATCCCACGGTTCAATTTCTTTCTGAAAGAAAAAAAGCACTTTTATTCCTTTCAGAAGTACAATAATATTTGGAATTTTATTGGTTTAATATTTGATCAAGAGCTCAATTTTTTTTATTTTGCCCACATTTTCTTTCATAAATTTAATTAAGGCGTTTGATATATATATATATATATATATATATATATATGAGAGAGAGAGAGAGAGAGAGTTAGGTCCTCTACCTAAAAGATTGAAACACTGTTTCTATTCCGTCATTAAACACCCACCCGTCCCAAAGTATGTACCTGACCTGCATGTACTATTTACTTTTTATTTGATTAGTTTCAACTTACAAGAGATGAACCAAGTTTATTGTAAATGTTAGGATAGTTTCTTATTATTATACATAGTCTATATATGGGGAATAAATCTGTACATTTTATCGGATCCCAACGAAGACAGCCGTTGTCGCCATTTTCTCCTCCATCTTCCATCGCCGCCATCGAGCTGCCAGGCCCGTTCCTCCATCTTCCACTGCCTTCTTCAACCTGCCAAGCCCGCCAAGGTCCCCAACATGATCGTCTTAGTAAGTTGAGCTTCAGAAACAGCCACCCACCACCCTCCGCCTCTACTGTCTATATGGCGGTAGAAAGACTCCTCCACAGTGGTTTCCATCCCAATGCCCATCAAAGAATATATGTAAAACCCTTTTTTAACTCTAAAATTTTTTTGAGACGATGTACTCCGTAACTCTATAAATGAATCAATACTATCCGACTCCCCAAGTCAAGTCATAAAAGTTATAAGAATATATTATATTTTTTTATAAATTGGTTATATTAATTTTTTAAATAACATAAATCATATATTTATAAATTTCAAGTGTTAAAAGAGTAATATATATCATATCATTATTTATTTACATAACTAAAATTAAAATACAAACAATTCCAAATCATATGGAATTCGGCTCTGACTCAACTCCACTCTATAACATGTCGGAGTCAAATTTGAATTTTGAGTTGTTAAACTATGCTTTACATACATTGACTAGTCTTAGACGCAACTAACAGCTGATGCGTGCATTTGTCGGGGATCCTACATTTTTGACATGGCTAAGTTAAATGTTCGTACGGATTTGATCCTATAACACTTAGTTGCTAAAGTTTAGTTTACATTTTTAATTTAACTAGTTTCTAGCCAAATCAAATCAAATTGAGCTGAGTTATTTGACGGTTCTATTGAAATATAGATTCTTGATGGCATCTATTTTGTTAGTAGTACCCTTGGATAAAAATGTATTAAGTAAAATATGAAAGTCATGATAATGAACATTTTGTCAAGGTAAAGTAAGTGCATTGAGCTCAAATCTTGAGCTGAATTGGGCCAAGCTATCCTTCATTCAATTAAGCTTTGTTCATTGTTCATTTGGTTACTAATTACTATTATCAAGCCATAGAATAATTATTCAAGCTCCATGATAAAGAGCACAACTTCAAGCCAAACTAAGCAAAACATATTTAACTCATGCGCTGGCTTGACTTGATTACACCCTTATATTTAACCTACGTCTAAAAAGTCAAGCACAATAAAGGACAAGCCCACCTTTTGGAGATTGTCCATACAAGAACAAACCTCATAGGCTTGCAGAAACAAATGGGGTTCTAAGTCTTCCTAATACGACTAGTCAATTTAAATAAAGTGGTAATGCCTACATTCAGGTCTTGGGATGAGTTCTTGTAAAACCTTGAAAATAACTCGATTATCTTATCTCGAAACAAAATCTTAAATATTATTAAATTAATATAATTTAATAATATTTATTGATTTTTTCAATAAGCTCTGTGTATTGTCTTTTTGTATTTTGCGTGTGTATGTATTTATGACTTATGACCTTTCATTTTTGTTTCACGCATCAAACTATATTCATATAAGCATATCCTTCTCAACTTAGAAAGGAGGGAAACTTTTGTGAAATAACTACCTTGGTTGAGTTTTTCAACATAGTCGTTGGTTCCTAAGTTTGTTGGAATTTACCATTGAAGTTGATTGTATGCCAACATATTTGTGCGTCAACCATACTTTGAAGTATATATATTTTTATATTAAGCTGTTACTAGATTTTTAGTTTAATTGAGTGGTCATGGGTTACTATGTTGGCCCATGAACCAACGTTTATATGTATGTGTTATGTGTGCTTCTCTAGTCATGGATTGCCATATTGGCCCATGCACCAACACTTTAGGTATGCATACGTGTAGTTTTTTTTATGATCTTACTATGTGGACATGTTACCGTTGACTAGTACATGTATATGTTTAAGTATGATACGAGCATGTTACTGTCGACTAGATTCTTGTACATATATATATTTATGATACGTTGTATGCTTCGTTGACTTGTCTAGGTTGTACATGGTGCCATCATTTACAATATGTATATGCGATATGGACATGTTACCATCGACTAGATTCCGGTACATGCATATATTTACGTCACGATGTGTGCTCCGTTGACTTATCCGGGCTGCACGTGGTGCCATTGTGCATAGTATGTATGTATGATATGGGCATGTTACTGTTGACTAGATTTTGGTACATGTATATATTTATGACACGTTGTATGCTCCGTTGATTTGTCCTGGTTTCAATGTGCACAATATGTATGATTATGTATGTATGTATGATTTTGATTGGCTGTTGACTGGTTCCGGCCTATGATTTTGAATTTCATTCCGTGGAGTTTGTATGATAGTAGTCAAATTATTAACTTTATAAATTTTTAACATCGCATTACGGTCTCCCACTAGAGCAAAAATTTGCGATGCTACAGTTCTGATATCATAGAGTCGTGAATTCAATCTAAATCCAACTCATTTATATCTACTCCAAAACAATTTTGGATCGAACTTTTAGGATATATAATATATTAAATAGTTGAAAAGGGGTAAATAATAATGGTAAATATAATTGATCGCACCACAACTACACCACTTGCCCTAAAAAATTGAAAGAAACAAAGAGAGTGAGGGTTAGGTCGTTTACCTAAAAGATTGCAAGACAATGTTTACCTTCCATCCTGAAACACCCACCCGTCCCCAAAGTATGACCTCAAATTGGAGCCAGGACATGTGTGAGAGAGAAAGAGAGTGAGTTAGACATACATTCCATCGTTAAACACCCACCCGTCCCGATGTATTGGAGCTAGGACATGTGCATCGCCTCATTATATGTAGTCTATATATGGGGAATAAATCCGGACATTTTAGATTCAAATCTGCTCATTTAGATAATTTACTACAGGCAATCCCCAAAATTTCAGAATTTGGGTTCGACCCGGCATGTCATGGAGTGCGTAGTTTTTAAACTCTATTTTGACCCCAAAAACTCTTTGGGTTGACTTCAGTAGCTACAGCTTCTCTAGTAAAGCTCCGGGAATGATTATTCATTGACAGATTTTATGATTGATTTTCTGATCCTCCTTGAATCTCTCTCTCATAGCAAAGTAAAAGAGATTTTGAAAACATCTTATTTTCCTTTAGTTTAAGTAGATCAATAATTTAAAGTAGCATAAATAATATAATTTTCAATTTCAAGTGTTGAAAAGAACAATATCTCCTCCTTTAATATAAGCTTGTTGGATAGAAAAATTGATATAAATGATTTTGAGTCAGCTTAGAGTCGGTTTTGAGCCAGCTCTATAGACTGTGGAGTCAAGTCCGAGTCCCAAATTTTTAAACTATGATAGAATGGAGTCGACTCAAAATCATTAATTTATAATAATTTTTTAGTCAAGAAAATAATATATTATGCTTTGTGAATATTTATAATTGATAAATACACAATTTGCATTAGTTTAAACATAATTTGCATTAGTTTAATATATAATTTGCATCAGTCTATGGCAGGGGCGACATTTTTTGTTTTGCCTAATCTTCCTGTGATGGCCTTATACTGTTTTCATTCTCCTCTCAATCAAGTCATAAAAGTTATAAGAATAAATTATATTTTTATAAATTTGTTATATTAATATTTTTAAGTAATATAAATCATATATTTATTAATTTGAAGTGTTAGAAGAGTAATATATACTACTTTCATACTACTATTTATTTAGATAATTAAAAATTAAATACAAACAACTCCAAATCGTTTGAGAGTTGACTCCGATTCAACTCTACTCGATAAAATTTTAATTTCAAAATTTTAAAATATGTTTTACATAGGTCGACTAGTCTTAGACGCAACTAACAGCTGATGAGTAAGTTTGTAGGTGATCCTACATTTTTGACATTGCTAAGTTAAATGTTGGGACCGATTTGATCCTGGAAGGTTGATGCCAAAAAGAAAAACGTGAAAGCAACTTTTTGACGTGTGCCGACTTCAAAACAATATCAATGATATTCCATCGTCTGCTCACTGCTTTGAAACAAAAGCGAAACTCGCATTTGCTACCTCCAAAAATTCTAGCTTTGTCGTGATAATTAATTAGTCACTTTATTCTGATGTTCACGCTGCAAAACGCATTTAGCATTATTAATGAAAAATATGCCAATCTAAAATGTATTATCAATTGAGAAATCTTAGAGGGCGCAGATTAATACATGTGCTTTAATGATATAACCCGGTAAATGATCAGGACGTCGTTTTACTGGCGCCAGGTGAATATGGTCTTTCTAATAAAATGGAGTAGGAATGTGGACGATTCTGCTTTGTCTTGACAGCCACATTTCGATAGAAAGAATTTGGTCTAAGCTGTGTCAGTTTAACGATTCTTGGTTGCCCATGACGGGGACTCTTCACCTACTTACTGTTGTAAAATGTTTGATGCAGATATGCACATAATCTTCTATTGTATTCCACAACTACTTTAATGTTTTCATAGCTTCATCAATGCTGCTGTTGGTGTGGAAATGACATTGATTTAATACCTAATTGATTAGTTATCAAATAATCAATGGGGACATCATTGTGGTTGGGACGGTTTTATCTCCATTGATGAAATGGTCCCTTCCCTGTCTAACTAAGAAGTTCTCTAGCGATTTTCTTGCGGAAGTAAATGGATTGTGAGGCCAGAATAAGCTTTATGTGCGGTAAAAAAGTAAAGTTCTCTGCCAATTTTGATGTGTTTTGCCCATTTTGAAGTGTTAACTTTGTTGGGGTAATTCGCTGGCAATGTTTCTGCTTATTCAATTTACTTGCTAGCAGTTTACAGTGACTTCTGTGTACTGTTTTACATAATGGTGCTGCTACACATTTATGTTGGTGGTTGGCATGTTAGGTCGCATCCAAATTATGCATTTGAGCTTGCGCTGTCTTCTTCCTGTAAGCATTATTGAGCTATTTTGCAGGAAATTCTGACTTCTTTCTCTGGCAAGTTGAGGAAAATGTCGAGTAAATCAGTAGGTGTAGCCAAGTTAAAAGTTGTTTTCTACAACCTGGCGGGTGGCCCTGGAGCATTTGAGCTCATGGCAAGATTATGCTACCACAATGGGGAGATGTTAATTACTCCTGGAAACGTTTTCGCCATGTATTCTATTGCTCATTTTATGGAGATGAATGAGGTCATCTGTGGAAACAATCTAATCCAACAAACTGAGAAATCGGACTTTCCTCGTCTTCGTCTCCCACATTAACAGCGAGTGGGGAGGGAAGGAAGAGAGAGAGAAAGAGAGAGTCGCCGGAGATGTTGGAGAAGATCGGACTTCCGGCGAGGCCGTCGTTGAGGGGAAACAATTGGGTCATGTTGGAAATGATTAGACTTGTGATGCACCAACCATGTTGGAAATGATTCTTACATAAGGAGCTCTCTTTGAATTGCTTTTTTGTCGCTTATTTACTGATACGGGGAGTTTTCATCGTTGTTGTTTAGCTCATGAAGAAGTTAGCATCTTCAATGATGGCCTAGATTTGGCATGTAATGTCAGCAATAAGGATAGTTATCATTCCGGCGATCAAATTTCATACCGGCTATGTTTGACTTTCTTTCATTTCGCTTAGTTGTTTTTTTGCAGCATCTTCGGTCGGTTAAGATGTGTCATATGTCTTACTAGTTTGATTTTGTCAAATGTTTAGCATCATTGCCGAAGATGTGGAGGGTTGTTTGCAACAACTGCACCTCACAGAGAATGCTTTTACGCGGACAAGGTGATTCCCATGTTCGCATATGTGATCCTTGTAAGAAACTTGAGGAAGCTGCACGCTTTGAACTCAGACATGGGAGCAGAAACAGGGCTGGAAAAGGTTTTTTATTTTTTAAATTTTCATTGGACTT
>JAURVB010010216.1:0-13180 GCA_033002965.1 Piper betle | reverse complement strand
GCCGCCACTCGTTCAAGCCATTTTCTAGTGCCGGCGAGTATGCTCTGGCGAAGCCGACCACCTCGACAGCTTCCACTTGCCGAGATCTACAGTTTGGGATCAACATCGGCCTCGGTCGTGGCCACGAACACTGCCTGCGACTCGCACTTGCACGGCCGAGTTTTTGGTCATTTCCGGCCATTTTCCTGCCAGCCACTTTCAGCCTGGATAAGTTCATCTCATCGAGGACGATATTTTGAGACCACCCACGAGCTCCATCATGGCCACGATTGCCGCCAGTGCTGTAAAACCCACGATTCGAGTCAGGGTTTTATATTCAGAACCGGTCGGTTCGACCGTTATTTTCGAATCAAGTCAGTTTCAGAACACGTGTACTGAGTCGTCGCCGGTCTCGTGTATGAGTCATGAGGGTCATGTGTACCCAAGTATATGATGATAACATCATGAACACAACAGAAAAGAATGAGTTATCAGAATATATGAGAGTATGCAGTTCAATTTTTTTATTATGATATATAATGGATCGAAGAATTAGTTTTAGGCCGTTTACCACGTTAGAACGCGTTACGGGCATTTTGGGTAGCTTGATAGTTCTACAGCATATCATTATGATTTTTTTGGTGTTGTTTGATTTTACGGGATTTTTCCCGATTTTTATGAATTTTTTTAGGATTTAATTTGACTTAGTTATTATACTTGACTCGAGCCGGAGACGAGTCAAGTCTTAATTATTAGTTTGCCACCCAACCTTTCTTCTCTGCCCCCGACCTTTTCACCCCCATGCCCAAACCCTAGCCGCCGCACCGCCCCTGTTCGCGCACCACCGCCGACGCCACCTAGCCGTCGATCGACGCCGCCCAGCCCGGCCACGGCATCGCCCTCCCGCCCCGACCAGGCCCGGCCACGAGCTGGCCGCCGTGACGCAAGGAATCACCGCGGTGACGCAGCGCTTGCGTCGGCGATCACGCCGCCGCCGACAGTCGCCACCACGATCAGGTTGTCGGCTCGACGTCCTCGACCCCTCAGCTGCCTTTCCCGACCGGACCGGAGGCCATCGCTGGCCTAGCCGCCCGGATCTAGCGACCCATCGCCGCCGCTCCATCTTATGCATTTTTCGGCGTGCCACCACCTCCGTTGGCCGCGTCGACCTCGTAGATGAGTCGGGCTCGCTGAGCTGGTTCCGAGGGTACCCAACATGTCCACTTTCTGGCCAGTAGACGCCGCCGGCGATTGTCGCCGGAAAACCATCGGAAGCCGCCGGAAAACCGCCAACAGCTGCCGGAAAACCGCAAGAAAATTGGAATTTCTGGAATTCACTGGAATTCATCGGATCTTTCGCGGGGCTCACCAGGTCGAGCCCGATCGAGCTTCGGACGCCAATGAGCGCCGAATTTGAGTTCCGAGACACGCGACGGAACCCTAACCATCATCGATTGTCGACAACGTGAGGTATAATTACCTCCGATTGATTTATTTAAAATTGATGATAATTGTTAGCATAGCATGCTAGGGTTGATTAATTATCATGATTAATGTCTTGACCATGAATAAAGTAAAGATGTGCATGATGAGATTATTAGTGAATGAAGTAAGTGGTCTAATGAGATGAATTGTGTATGAGCATGTTAATCTAGTACGATGCAACTTAGAAGAACAGAATAAAATATGGTATGAATAGTTTGAGTTATGATTATTTACTCTTATAATTATCTGATTGTTATTTTGATGGATGATCTTGTGGTTGCATTGTGTGTGATTCATTGATTTTGATGCATCATTTAGTTAGCGGGCGTTAGTATTTAGTTTTGATATGTAGGTACGGAGTAGGAGCTCGCCGCCTAGGCACGATGACACGCTTGGAGCTTCTACCAGTTCCGTTTAGGACTCGTCTGTTTTACTCTTTTCTATTGTATGTTTGTTTTAATGCCTACAGGACGAGTTAAGTGGCGCTTTATCGGATCCCACTTAACTCGGGCCATTTAACCGAATAGTTTTCCGGATTTATAACCCCTCGAGGATGAGATCCCTCGAGGATGATTTCGAAAACAAGATCCACCACAAGTTGCCTTCGGGCCTATTATATAAATCCCTACCCAGCCCTATATATATATATGTAGTTTTCGCATTTTCAGTGAGACGAGAGATGGAGAAATCGACTGCACGTACCATGCAGAGGATGCCGTGACAGTCAAAGCGGGCTCTGGATTAGTGCCAGTGGACTGTTCCATTCCCGAGGGATCCTAACAACTCCGCGTTTGAGTTCCTCACAGCCGGAGAACGTGGAGGTTTACGGGTACTGTTTAGTACAGCGCATGTCCGGACTTGTGGTTCAAAGGGTACTAAAGGTGACTGCCTGAGAGTACTCGGCCTTCGTGCTCAAGGCCAGGAGAAATATGGAGGTACGGAGAGGGCTTAGGATAAAGTTTCACGAGAAGTACTGAAAAAGAAGTGCCGAGAGCGGCACAGTACCAGCAGCAGATCAGTAAGTTCGGGATGCTACCGGGTCTGCAGCCCAGTGGCTCCTCAGTAGTGCCCTTTAGAGTGTTCATGTGGAGTATATGATGTTTTCTTTCATATGAGAGTTTGCTCTCATAGCCAGCTTGTTATAGTTATTTTATTTTCCGGACCAGTAACACTTGTTACTGACGTGTTTTTATACTATATGTAGGTAATAACCACGAGTTGGAGGAGCCAGCTTGGACGGAGGAGCAATGAGGTCTTGTGCACACACACATGTTAGATTTCTGAATGTTTAATATTGTATTGTTATGTTATTATATTGTGAATGACATTTTCAAACGCATGAGACATGATAGAATGTGAACATGATCAGAGATGCGTAGCGGAAGCGTGGTGGGTTGAAACCCCAGCTTCAGAATGAATTCATAATATGTTAGATTTTGTGTGAATGAAATCATGGATGCATGTGTATATATTTATATATATATATATATTATTTTGACAGGGTGGGCCCATAATTGCACTTTTAGGGGAGACCCTGACGGTTTTATTTCAGGATTTTTACCGTAATTGTAATGATGTGAAAATTGGTTGCATGTCATCCATGTAGTATCATGTTAGGGTTTTATGAATTTATCCATGCATGACAAGTCGTATCTACATCTTAAGACGCCGAGATTGGATCCGTATGAGTTAGGTTCGGGTTAGCCGACCTAACCGGGGCTAGTAACATGCCGGTTCAGTTCACAAGTGTGAACCGGATTTGAGGTGTTACAGTTGCTGTCGCCACTCCCAGTGGCGATACTGTTGCTTCCTGGCCATTTTCTGGCCAACCAACCACTAGACTCCACCGATTATGACCACCAGCACCTCCGCCTTGATGCCCCCTGAATGGCGACCACAGTCGGGCTGCCATCGGCATTTTCGGCGACAGCCACTAATGCCCCTATCTGGCCCGTTTACCTAGTTCATGTTGCCTCTATGTCATCGCGCCTGCCGCCCGCATCCGTGTCAGCCTGGCCATGTCCTAGTCCTCCAGTCTGATCCCATGTTCATCTGCCGAGTCTACCCAACCAATTTTCCAATTAACCCAAACCAAGTTGGTTCTACCCATCGAGTCAATTTGTTTAGCTCGGTTTGGTCCGGTTCAGCTTAGTTTCAGGCCGTTTTAGCCGTTTCTCGACTATTTTTGGTAATTCGATAACCCCTATATTAGTTAAGATGCATATTCACATGATTTGCCATGGTTAGATGTTATGATTATTTTTCTTTACTTATTGTTTTATTTATTTATTTATTTACTCATTATTTATTTATTTAACTTTTTTATGTGTATCATATATGATGAATGTTTGCATGATTATTTGATATTCTTAATATTATATTTACTTATAAATATTAGTCTTATTATGTTTACTAAATTGTATATATTTATTTATTTATTTGTTTGTTATGTGTATGTTATTATTTATTTGTATTTAATTATGTAATCTTGTTTTGTATGACTATGATATTATTAATATTCATGATTAATGAGTATTAACTAATTGTTTTTTTGTTTATTTATTTATGAAATTATTATTTATTTATTTATTTATATGTTTACTGACATGGGTATATGTTGATATTTACTCGTATTTACCCGTACATTTATATAGTATAATTATATTATTATTTTATGATTAGAGTATTGTTATTGTTTATGTATTTATTATTTATTTAATTATCTATGAGTGCATTTTCTTATTTATTTATTTATTTATTTATTATTATGTCTCAATTTTCGTGCCATGTGTTTAGTTATAGGTTTTTTAGCACTATTTTCTTTACTACGATGTATTAATATGAACACACACAACGTGCACACATCATATAGAGATATTAGTATTTTACTTGGTAGTGGGTTCCGATGTGGGTCTCGGAGTCCGTGCTCACTATAGATATGTAGATATGCTTGGAGCTTGGACAATAGATCCATAGGACTCTCCCTCTCTGCTTGACTCTTTGACTCCTTGCGTGTAGAGTTTAATTGTGTTAGAGACGTAGGACGACATTTGCAGTATTTTATCGGATCCCTCCGATGTTGGGTCATCTAACCATGTTTTTTACACATGTTTAATAAACTATGAAGATGAAATCCCTTGGTTGTTTTCAAACTTAAGCTTCAAAAATTTTTGATACAAGCCTCTTCCCTAAGCCTATTATATAAGTAAGTACATTTTTATGGAGTTTACGAACAAGAGATGAGTGGTATGGAATATGTAAAAACCATGATTTTTATTACAAGACTCGAACCTAAATATTATGAAATAAATATAGATGAACCAATATGGTTGGTTATCAAGTCGACCGGTCATGGTTCTACTTAAGCTCACCTAGAAAATACCTATTCATGAATGGATGATGGGGTGTGTGAATTTAATGAAGGGGCTCGTTGAACCTAGGAAATACCAATGGATGATGGGGTATGAGAATTTAATGGAGGGAATGGTTGAAGTGTATATATATGCAGGAGGAGGGAGTATTTCATCCCTCATCTCCGTCCCAGGCGACCTCCCCATTACTGTGTGAGTATTTCATCCCTCATCTTATTTGTTTCCATTAGGATTCTTGCATACAAGGTTTGTTGAAGACGCCCTGCCAAGTTGCTAGATCTCCAGCGTCTTATGCATGGTGTTCTTGTCGATTGCTTAGTTGTTTTGTAAATGGACATGTTAATAATTAAATTATCAATTAGATAATGGGGATTTGGATGGGGATAATTAATAATTAATTACCATTAGAATTGCTGAAAATTTAATAAGGAATGAAGACTAACATGAACTAATTACATCATTAAAAAGTGATAGTATATTAGTCATGTAAGTTGCATGTAGGTTCATGCAAAATAAAATTATACTAATGTATGATTTTATGCCCTCATTCAGATTAGGGTTCACGGGTCACAGTCAGACGAAGTCACAAGTCAGGTACGTATAATAGGTAGAACATCGTATTTTCCTTATTGGTAGCCTTAGTCGGCCTGAGCCAAGATTCGACCACCATGCACCGAGTGCAACCGGGGTCAAAGAATTGACTCAGTCCGACACGGGGTCGTATTATGTGCGTAAATTGTGTAATGCATCGACATTGTTTTGGAGTAGTGATAGCCGCCCTATAAAAAGGCTACGGCCGGGGTGAGCGAGGCACAGCGATTCCTCCATCGCACTGGAGTGCAGTGATAGCCTCCCCATAAAAAGGCTACGGCCGGGGTGTGTGAAGCACTGGCACTAGAGTTGGCAATGAGAGCTTCCCCACAAACGGGGTGTAGCATTCACCTGAGTGCAGTGATAGCCTCCCCATAAAAAGGCTACGGCCGGGGTGTATGAGGCACTGGTACTAGAGTTGGTAGTGAGAGCTTCCCCACAAACGGGGGCGTAGCATTCACCTGAGTGCAGTGATAGCCTCCCCATAAAAAGGCTACGGCCGGGGTGTGCAAGGCACTGGCACTAGAATTGGTAGTGAGAGCTTCCCCACAAACGGGGCGTAGCAATCACCCGAGTGCAGTGATAGCTTCCCTACAAAAAGGCTACGGCCGGGGTGTGCGAGGCACTGGCACTGGAGATGGTAGTGGTAGCCTCCCCACAAAAGGGCTACGGCCGGGGTGTGCGGATCACAATGGATACCTCCTCCGCATTGTTTTGGAGTATAGCAGAATCGCTCCACCGCATATTAAAATAAACATAAGGAAATAGTGGAATGTACTTGATTTGTTTTATCTATTATACTACTTAGTGTTGAAATCACTAATGCAGAATTGCCTCCGCAGGTGTGCAGATATGAAATTAGGTGATTGACAACCAGGGCATGGAGCAAAATAAATATGAGGACTCCTTTTATTATTTATTTGTTAAATAAGTGTAGCTACTGGGAAACGGTCTAAGACTGTGGGATCTTTATATATGTTTTTGTTACAAAAAATGTTAGACATATTTGCTTAATTGTGAGTAACACCTAGCCAGCTAGGCCCACAATGTTGTGACAAATGGCCTGGTCGTTACAGAATATGTATGAACCGCACTAGTACTCCTTCAAACCCTGAGGTAGTGCATTGTCTGTGGGTATTGCGTAATGCAGCATATTTTCGAAATTTGTGGCACTAAATTAACTATTCCATTTAACACTCGAGTACCGCGGTGGGTAGGGGTGCTAATCGAGCGAGCGAGCCGAGCTCAACTTGTATTCAAACTCGGCTTGAATAGTTTGAAACTCATTCGCACTCGACTCGAGATCAAGCGAGTTCTAAACATACATGCTCGAGTTCGAATCGAATATCTTTTATGTGTTCGAGCTCGACTCGAGCTCGAATACACTTAAACTTTTTAACTTTTCTGAGCTCGAAACCGGGTTGATTAAAAGTCAAAAGTACTGCACTTAAAAAAAATTCTATCAATGTGGATTGAACCCACAACCTTGAGGACATCAACTTGAATACTTACCATCTCAACTATCTCACTTCTTTGTTATTATATTGTGTATGTGTGTGTATATATATATATATATATATATATATATATAAAAGATATAATATAAAAATTATATTATTATATTATTTTATCGAGTTGAGTTCGAGTCGAGCTACCAGTCAAGTTCGAGTTGAGTTCGAGTTATAACCGAGTCGAGTCGAGTCAAACACGACCTTGCTCAAGCTCGGCTGGTAAGATTCGAGTTCGAGTCGAGTTCGAGCTCAAGCATTTAAATATCGAGTTTCGAGTCAAGTCAAGCCGAGCCGAACGCTAAATGCTCACGAGCTGGCTCGCTCAATTAGCAACCCTGGCTACGGGTGATATGGAAGATGTGAAGCAAAAGCATTGTATGCATCAATATGATTATGAGCTGTTCATGCAAGTCGTCACTTGCTTAAGCATATTTGTTTACTGCCCTGTCAGAGAATGTTGAAGTTTCATAAGTTTTTTGGACCAGTAACATTCGTTACTGATATTTTTCATATAACATGTCTAGGTCTTGCAATCTTGAGTCGACTTTGGTGGGAGGATAGATACACACTACAGACACTTGAGCTCAGCGTAATTAGTTAATTTCTTACTTTTGTTTATGTTCTATGTGTTTTGATGCGTATTTAATGGTGTCTTCCAATCTCATAAAACTAAGAATGTTGTTTTAATCTATTTTATTGATCGAGTTGTACCGACTGACAACTTTAAACATGACTCGACTAGATCACAATATTTATGATTCGGTTCTTAAGTGAACTGAAATCAGGGTGTGACAAGTTGGTATCAGAGCAATGTCTTGGTTGATTGACATGGAAGACTTTTGTTTTGAGCCAAGTGCGTGGAGCTGTCCTTAGCCAAGCCGATAGGTATTTTCTTAGTGTTTTAGATTTTTGCTCAGTCAAAATTGAGCAATGCATGTTACAATAATAAAATTTATGAGATGGATATGGGATCACGATTTTCGTAGATGCCAGCATGGATCTCACTAGTATGTCATGATAAGTTAAGAGACACGTCTTTCCTTTTACCATGTGAGAGATTTAGAGGATTTATGAGTGTCAACATGCTCAGTTATTTAAGGTAGAGTTATATGGTGACCGGGAGTACCTACAACTTTGGCAACCACATTGTAGCACTTGCCCACCTTTTACATGTCACCACATTAGTCCTTCCTTGGGACATGGTGCACATTGTGGACAAAGTCATAAGAGATGACACCAGTAGGGATCTTAGAGTATGGAGATACTCAGATAGTTTTGTAGCATATGAGCATGGACTATCGAGTACTTTAAACAGATCCATTAGGCCAAGTCTGAGGTCTGTAGTAGGGAACATAGACCTTCAGATAGATCCTTGTGGATGGAAGATATGACTATGCCAGCAGATCTACTTAAGCACTTGGAACACTTGGAGCACAGATGAGAGTTTGGGCAGATGACTTGGATGGACCACTTCCAGGAGATAATAGTGGATGAGTAGTGAGGTGAATCTATAGTCTCATCACCTCCTCCCCCTCTTCCACTAGTGTACATTTGTCCAAACCATATTATTGTTTACTCTTCACCAGATTGAGGCATGAACACATTGAGAATGAGCGAGATTAACTTTGATCGCGGTTGGAGACTGTTGACCGGCTATCACTCTATCTGCCAAGGCCAGATCAGTGATTGCTATTGAGAACCAAATCGTGCTTATGGAATAGCTACTCTAGATTCTAGGAGACCAGTGTGGGCTCAACATTATCTTTCTATTGTACGTGTCACCACTATGATCCAGACCCCTTCAGATAAGACACGCATGGTTAGATAACTTGAGCCGAGTTGATAGCAACTACCTCTGGGGTGATAGACACATGGAGATAAACATTCCAGAGATGGTAATGAGTTGACAACATACATGATCAGGATCAGGCTTTAGCACCTGGATAGCACAACCACTGTCTAAATAGTGCAACCGCCATCTGAGTAGAACAACCATCGTTTGTGGTGCACAACCACTGTCCGAGTTGCCCAACCATCGATCGTGATGCACTACCACTGACCGAATAACACTACCGCCATCCGCGTTACCCAACCACCATCCGTGTGTACAACCATTTTCCGTATATTCCACTACCACCGACCGAGTGAGTAGTTGTAGTGAAAGCAAAGTCCAAGTAGTTACCTCATTTTATAGAAGGATAACTACTTGAGGATGTCCTTAGCTTTGAACAGAGACCACATGTCACAAAATTGAGAGCATAGTTGGGTCAAAGATTGAGGACAAGATATAGCTATGAAACCATCCACTCGATAGAGGAAAGTTAGGTGCACTGAGATAATTTTGAAGAGATGATACATGATTGACTTCACTAGCCATCTTGCATACCTTCGCCTTGACCTGACATCCATGGGTTAGACAGTATTGCCAAATAATGTTAGTCACAGTCTTACAAGGATCATCAAACAGTATTAGCTTTAAACAGAGACTATATGTCACAGCATTGAGAGCAAAGTTGGGTCAAAATTAAGGACAAGATATAGCTATGACAACATCAGCTCGACAAAGGAAAGTTAGATGCAGTAAGCTAATTTTGAAGAGATGATACACAATTAACTTCACTAGCCATCTTGCACCATTCCCTTGACTTGACATCAATGGGTTAGACATTTATTGCAAGATAGTGCTAGTTATAGTCTTATAGGGATCATCAGACAATATTAGTGTGTCTTTTAGGGATGTACATTGATAGAGTTTGAGAATAGGACAATGTGACCTCCATATGAGATAGCCACAATGGTTAGATTGTTCACTCATCATGACAGCATATATATGAGTTATATCTAGGGTATACAAATCATGTAGATGGTCAAACATGCAGTGTGACCTCACCCAATGAGAGGAGTAGTTCAACTCGTATTAGAATTTTGGCATAGGTGATGGGTTTAGTGAGGAAGCGTCCATGATGGAAACATTGTTTTCCTTGTGTTTTGCTAGCATGATTAGGTTCTTACCCTAAGATATAGGATTTAGCCTTTACCCCAAGTATAGGAGGTACCTTCATGGTACTGTTTATGACTTTCAGTGTAGGTAGCCGATAGCAGACCAGTCTAGAGGAGACAACTTCACCCAAGCTTGGGAGCGACACAGATAGGGGCTTCAGTCAGACTAGACCATGCTAACTACATAGAGAGATACTAGTGTATGCTCATCTTAACCGACAACTTTGCTTGAGAGTCTACCATAGTGGTAGTAGTCACGTGATTTAAGATTAGTGCTACAAATCGGTACAGGATAGTAGGTCACACATCACTGAAGAATGGATGAGGCATGTGTCAAACCTCATTATGAGTCCCCATAGACTCGAGGAGAGATAGTGGTTCTTTGGGTCGTTTGAGCCCATCCGTTTAGAAGTGCATGACTAATACGGTATCGAGAAATACATGCCTACTGTTAGTTGATTAAACTAGAGCCACTTAGTAGCCGTCTCTTAGACTCATCATTAATTGCCTATTCCATAGGTTGGCTACCTATGGTGGACTCCAATCATGATGATCTTAGAGACATGTCCATAGACCTACCCAAATTTTTGAGCCACTCAGTATCCTATATGGAGTTTTTCCATGACCCTTATGACTTAGACGAAGATCTTCACACTACCAAAGATAGAGTGATGTACATACATAGTAGGATTTTCTCAGGTCAGTGCACTCTTCTAGAAAACCTGATGTCAAATCACGTGAGGATGAAACACAAACTAGTTAGTGTCCTTGAGGAATGAGAATAGTTTTCCATGAGAGATCTATTCTCTTTCCATGTGACACATAGATACCAGACAAAGTAGAGCATTTACACTCACTGTAACACCCCAAATCCGGTTCACACTTGTTAACCGAACTGGCATGTTACAGGCCCCGGTTAGGTCGGCTAACCCGAACCTAACTCATGTGGATCCAATCTCGGCGTCTTAAAATGAAGATACAACTCGCAATGCATGGATGAATGAACAAACCCTAACATGGTACTACATGAATGACATGCAATTCAAAGTACACACCAATACAATTATGATCAAACTCAATAAAAATTCTAAAATAAAATGGACAGAGTCTCCCCTAAAAGTGTAATTAGGGTCCACCCTGTCCAAACAACATATACCAATATATATGCATATATCAACAATTTCAATCACACATAATCTAATATACTGTATACTCATTATGGAACTTGGGTTTCAACCCACCACACTTCCGCTGCGCGCTCTGATCACATTTCACCTCTTGTCATCATGTCTTAGCTTTTCTTCACGTCATAACATCATCTCATTGCATTTAATCATATCCTATCATGTCTTAGCATTTCACAACATTCACAATATAATAGCATCATAAATAGAATATTAACCACTCTATCGACTGACATGTGTGCAAGCGACAACAGTGCTCCTCCGTCCAAGCTGGCTCCTCCAACTCGTGATTATTACCTACATATAGTATAAAAACACGTCAGTAACAAGTGTTACTGGTCCGGAAAATAAAATAACTATAACAAGCTGGCTATGAGAGCAAACTCTCATATGAAAGAAAACATCATATACTCCACGTGAACACTCTGAAGGGCACTACTAAGGAGCCACTGGGCTGCAGACCAGGTAGCATCCCGAACTTACTGATCTGCTGTTGCTGATGCCACTTCTTGACATTTTCTTACTTCAATTTCTGGTCTCAAATCCTAAGCCCTCTCCTTACCTCCATATTTCTCCTGGCCTTGAGCACGAAGGCCGAGTACTCTCAGGCAGTCGCCTTAAGTACCCTTTGAACCACAAGTCCAGGTAGCATGCGCTATACTAAACAGTACCAGTAAACCTCCACGTTCTTCGGGTGTGACGAACTCAAACGCGGAGTTGTCAGGATCCCTCGGGAATGGAACAGTCGGCTGGCACTAATCCAGAGCCCGCTTTGACTGTCACGGCATCCGCTCATGGTACGTGCAGTCGGTTTCTCCATCTCTCGTCTCACTGAAAATGCGAAAACTACATATATATATAGGGCTGGGTAGGGATTTATATAATAGGCCCGAAGGCAACTTGTGGTGGATCTTGTCTTCAAAATCATCCTTGAGGGGTTATTAATCCAGAAATCTGTTCGGCTAGATGGCCCGAGTTAAGTGGGATCCGATAAAATGCCACTTAACCCGCCCTGCAGGCTAATAAAATCAAACATACAATAGAAAAGAGTGAAAACAGAGTTGAGTCCTAAACGGACCTGGTAGAAGCTCCAAGCATGTCATCGCGCCTAGGCAGCGAGCTCCTACTTCATACCTACACATCAAAACTAAATACTAACGCCCACTAACTAAATGATGAATCAAACTCGTCATGATCAAACATACTCACAATACAAACATCAACCATAACAATCAACAATTATAAATGTGAAAGTAATTCCAACTTATCCTATTAACACCAATTTTATTATATTTCCTAAGTTACGTTGTACTCGATTATCATGCTCAAATTTACTTTACATCATCAGATCACTTAACATTTACCCATTACCATTCATATCATACATATCATTACTACTTTCATGCTCAGACTTTTATCATGGGAATCAATCAATCCTATCATGCTGTGCTAACAATCATCAATTTCAATCCTATCATGTTGTACTAACAATCATCAATTTTAAATAACCAACTCAGAGGTAATTATACCTCATGTCATCGGCAATCGACGATGACTAGGGTTCCCGTCGAGCGTCTCGGAGCTCGAATCCGGAGCTTGTCGACGTCCAAAGTTTGATAGGGTTCAATTGGATGAACTCCGTCGCAGATCCTGCAAATTCCAGCGAATCTAATTTTCTTACGGTTTTCCGGCAGGTTTCAGTAGTTTTCCGGTAGCTTCCGGCGGTTTTCCGACGATAGTCGCCGGCGGCGTCTACTGGCCGGAAAGTGGTCATATTGGGTACCATTGGAACTAGCTTGGCGAGCCCGATGCATCTAAGACTTCGACATGGCCAACGGAGGCGGCGGCTCACCAAAAATGCCTAAAATAGAGCGGCAACGATGGGGGAAGAATCCGGCCGGTCTGGGTGGCGATGGGCTCTGATCTGGTTGGGGAAGCTCACTGGAGGGTCAAAGGTACCGAAGCAACCACTGGATCGCGGTGGCAATGGTTGTTGGCGGCTGAATTGATGATGTGAGGGCAACGTAGGCTTAGCTATCCTATGTCGTGGAGGCCGGCG
>JAURVB010010215.1:0-11123 GCA_033002965.1 Piper betle | reverse complement strand
TAAGTGAACAATGGAGAAGAGGAAATAGTGGAATGTACTTGTTTTGTTTTATCTATTATACTACTTAGTGTTGTAATCACTAACGCGGAATTGCCTCCGCAGGTGTGCAGATACAAGATTAGGTGATTGACATCCAGAGTATGGAGCAAAATAAATATGAGGACTCCTTTTTTTATTTAATTGAGAAATAAGTGTGGTTGCTGGGAAACGGTCCAAGACTGTGGGATCTTTATATATGTTATTATTTCTAAAAAATGTTTGACATAATTACTTTAATTTTGAGTAACACCTAGCCAGTTAGGCCCACAATATCGTGAAAAATGGCTGGTCGTTACAGTTCAGGCAGGTCGTTACACCAAGCCTATATATAGCTTTATCAAGTTTCAGTGACATCAGAGTTTTATCCGATTTCAGTGTTATCAGGTATGAAGACCCGAAAAAAAAATAAAAATTAAAAATATAAAATAACATATACATATATATATATATAATAATAATAATAACGTTCGACGCGGGATCGAACGTGGGAAAAAATTTCGTTAGCTGGTTAGGTATGAATTACCGGTTAGTTGAGAAGTAATTTCCTAACCGGGCGATTTCTACTTTGAATCGATCAAGTTGACCACATTATTTATCCATCTAACCATTTAAGTATGAACTATACCATGTACCCATTTAAGAGGTTAAGCGAATTATTTATCCATTTAACCATTTAGGTGAATCATACCATGTACCCGTTTAAGAGGTTAAGTGAAATGGTTAAGTGAACCGTATTGATTACCCAATTACCCGATTAAAGGAATTGCGGTGAAAGAGTGTTTCCACAAACCCTAGCCATCATTTCATTTCATTCTTTATAAAAGGAGAAGGGAGGGTGTCTTCTACATCTTTTGTAAAAACCATGATTTTTATTACAAGACTCAGAACCTAAATATTATGAAATAAATATAGATGAACCAATATGGTTGGTTATCAAGTCGACCGGTCATGGTTCGACTTAAGGTCACCTAGAAAATACCTATTCATGAATGGATAATGGGGTATGAGAATTTAATGAAGGGGTCGTTGAACCTAGGAAATACCAATGGATGATGGGGTGTGAGGATTTAATGAAGGCGCTCGTTGAACCTAGAAAATACCAATGGAAGATGGGGTATGAGAATTTAATGGAGGGAATGGTATTCATGAATGGATGATGGGGTGTGAGAATTTAATGAAGGGGTCGTTGAACCTAGGAAATACCAATGGATGATGGGGTGTGAGAATTTAATGAAGGGGCTCGTTGAGCCTAGGGAATACCAATGGATGATGGGGGTCTGAGAATTTAATGGAGCGAATGGTTGAAGTGTATATATATGCAGGAGGAGGGAGTATTTCATCCCTCATCTCCGTCCCAAGCGACCGCCCCATTACTGTGTGAGTATTTCACCCCTCATCTTAATTGTTTCCATTAGGATTCTTGCATGCAAGGTTTGTTGAAGATGCCCTGCCAAGTTGCTAGATCTCCAGCGTCTTATGCATGGGGTTCTTATCGATTGCTTAGTTGTTTTGTAAATGGACATGTTAATAATTAAATTATCAATTAGATAATGGCGATTTGGATAATGATAATTAATAATTAATTATCATTAGAATTGCTAGAAAATTTAATAAGAAATGAAGACTAACATGAACTAATTACATCATTTAAAATTGATAGTATATTAGTCGTGTAAGTTGCATGTAGGGGTTCATGCAAAATAAAATTATACTAATGTATAATTTTATGCCCTCATTCAAATAAGGGGTTCACGGGTCACAGTCAAACGATATCACAAGTCAGGTACGTATAATAGGTAGAACATCGTATTTTCCTTGTTGGTAGCCTAGGTCGGCCTGAGCCCAGATTCGACCACCATGCACCGAGTGCAACCGGGGTCAAAGAATTGACTCAGTCTGACACTGGGTCGTGTTATGTGCGTAATTTGTAATGCATCGACATTGTTGAGTGATAGCCGCCCCATAAAAAGGCTACGGCCGGGGTGAGTGAGGCACAACGATTCCTCCATTGCACTGGAGTGCAGTGATAGCCTCCCCATAAAAAGGCTACGGCCGGGTGTGCAATGCACTGGCACTGGAATGTAGTGAGAGCCGCCCCATAAAGGCTACGGCCGGGGTGTGTGAGGCATTGGCTGTAGAGTTGCCAGTGAGAGCTTCCCCACAAACGGGGCATAGCAATCACCTGAGTGCAGTGATAGCCTCCCCATAAAAGGCTACGGCCGGGGTGTGCAAGGCACTGGCACTGGAGTGCAGTGATAGCCTCCCCATAAAAAGGCTACGGCCGGGGTGTGCGAGGCACTGGCACTAGAATTGGTAGTGAGAGCTTCCCACAAACGGGGCGTAGCAATCACCTGAGTGCAGTGATAGCTACCCCACAAAAGGCTACGGCCGGGGTGTGTGAGGCACTGGCACTGGAGACGGTAGTGGTAGCCTCCCCACAAAAAGGCTACGGCCGGGGTGTGCGGATCACAGCGGATACCTCCTCCGCATTGTTTTGGAGTATAGCGGAATCGCTCCACCGCATATTAAAATAAACATAAGGAAATAGTGGAATGTACTTGATTTGTTTTATCTATTATACTACTTAGTGTTGTAATCACCAACGCGGAATTGCCTCCGCAGGTGTGCAGATACGAAATTAGGTGATTGACAACCAGGGTATGGAGCAAAATAAATATGAGGACTCCTTTTATTATTTATTTGAGAAATAAGTGTGGCTACTGGGAAACGGTCTAAGACTGTGGGATCTTTATATATGTTTTTATTAAATAAAAATGTTAGTACATATTTGCTTAATTGTGAGTAACACCTGGCCAGCTAGGCCCACAATTTTAGTGGCAGTGCCTCGCACACCCCGGCCATATCCTTTTATGGGAGAGGCTATCACTGCACTCTAGTGCCAGTGCCTTGCACACCCGGCTGTAGCACTTTTTATGGGGAGGCTACCACTGCACTCAGGTGATTGCTATGCCCCGTTTGTGGGGAAGCTCTCACTACCAATTCTAGGGCCAGTGCCTCGCACACCCCGGCCGTAGCCTTTTTATGGGGACGCTATCACTGCACTCCAGTGCCATGTGCCTTGGCACACCCTGGCCGTAGCCTTTTTATGGGGAGGCTATCACTGCACTCCAGTGCGATGGAGGAATCGCTGTGACTCACTCACCCCGGCCGTAGCCTTTTATGGGCGGCTGTCACTACTCTAAAACAATGTCGATGCATTACACAATTTACGCACATAATACGACCCAGTGTCAGACTGAGTCAATTCTTTGACCCCTGGTTGCACTCGGTGCATGGTGGTCGAATCTGGGCTCAGGCCGACCTAGGCTACCAACAAGGAAAATACGATGTTCTACCTATTATACGTACCTGACTTGTGATTTCGTCTGACTGTGACCCGTGAACCCTAATCTGAATGAGGGCATAAAATTATACATTAGTATAATTTTATTTTGCATGAACCTACATGCAACTTACATGACTAATATACTATCAATTTTAAATGATGTAATTAGTTCATGTTAGTCTTCATTTCTTATTAAATTTTCAGCAATTCTAATGATAATTAATTATTAATTATCATTATCCAAATCCCCATTATCTAATTGATAATTTAATTATTAACATGTCCATTTACAAAACAACTAAGCAATCGACAAGAACCCCATGCATAAGACGCTGGAGATCTAGCAACTTGGCAGGGCATCTTCAACAAACCTTGCATGCAAGAATCCTAATGGAAACAAATAAGATGAGGGATGAAATACTCACACAGTAATGGGGAGGTCGCTTGGGACGGAGATGAGGGATGAAATACTCCCTCCTTTTGCATATATATACACTTCAACAGCCCCTTCATTAAATTCTCATACCCCATCATTCATTGGTATTTCCTAGGTTCAACGACCCCTTCATTAAATTCTCACACCCCATCATCCATTCATAAATACCATTCCCTCCATTAAATTCTCATACCCCATCATCCATTGGTATTTCCTAGGTTCAACGAGCCCCTTCATTAAATTCTCACACCCCATCATCCATTGGTATTTCCTAGGTTCAACGACCCCTTCATTAAATTCTCACACCCCATCATCCATTCATGAATAGGTATTTTCTAGGTGACCTTAAGTCGAACCATGACCGGTCGACTTGATAACCAACCATATCGGTTCATCCATATTTATTTCATAATATTTAGGTTCGAGTCTTGTAATAAAAATCATGGTTTTTACAATCTCCCCAACTTAGAAATATTTCGTCCCCGAAATATTATAACAGCAAGATGATAAGCATGATTAATTATATCTTCGGGATCTCAGGCTGCTCCTGTTGTTGCTTCAGGGGCAGACGACACTCATTTTGCAGGTGTCCCGTCCTTCCGCAATTGTAGCACCGACGGGGCTCACTGCATAACCCTGAATGCATCTTGTTGCAATTTTTACATAGTCGACACGGAATCTCCTGAAACTTCCTTTTGCGGTTCCCATCGACATTCCGTTATGTTCAAAAAAAATTTTTTTCTTCAATGATTACTTAGGTTTGTTAGTGAGTCCACTAATTCACTAATGACATACCCCATTGGAGAAAGATAAATATTGGACTCTTCAACAAGGTACTTGAGTCATAAGATGTGAGCTTTTGGGAAACCTGGCTCTGATACCACCTGTAACGACCCGGCCATTTGTCACAACATTGTGGGCCTAGCTGGCCAGGTGTTACTCACAATTAAGCAAATATGTCTAACATTTTTATTTAACAAAAACATATATAAAGATCCCACAGTCTTAGACCGTTTCCCAGTAGCCACACTTATTTCTCAAATAAATAATAAAAGGAGTCCTCATATTTATTTTGCTCCATGCCCTGGTTGTCAATCACCTACTTTCGTATCTGCACACCTGCGGAGGCAATTCCGCGTTAGTGATTACAACACTAAGTAGTATAATAGATAAAACAAATCAAGTACATTCCACTATTTCCTTATGTTTATTTTAATATGCGGTGGAGCGATTCCGCTATACTCCAAAACAATGCGGAGGAGGTATCCGCTGTGATCCGCACACCCCGGCCGTAGCCCTTTTGTGGGGAGGCTACCACTACCGTCTCCAGTGCCAGTGCCTCGCACACCCCGGCCGTAGCCTTTTTGTGGGAAGCTATCACTGCACTCTGGTGATTGCTACGCCCCGTTTGTGGGGAAGCTCTCACTACCAATTTTAGTGCCAGTGCCTCGCACACCCCGGCCGTAGCCTTTTTATGGGGAGGCTATCACTGCACTCAGGTGATTGCTATGCCCCGTTTGTGGGGAAGCTCTCACTGCCAATTCTAGTGCCAGTGCCTCGCACACCTCGGCCGTAGCCTTTTTATGGGAGGCTATCACCGCACTCCGGTGCAGTGCCTTTCACACACCCGGCCGTAGCCTTTTGTGGGGAGGCTATCACTGCACTCCAGTGCGATGGAGGAATCACTGTGCCTCACTCACCTCGGCCGTAGCCTCTTTATGGGGCGGCTATCACTACTCCAAAACAATGTCGATGCATTACACAATTTACGCACATAATACGACCCAGTGTCGGACTGAGTCAATTCTTTGACCGCCGGTTGCACCTGGTGCATGGTGGTCGAATCTGAGGCTCAGAGCCGACGTAGGCTACAAACAATGTAACGACCCGCCATTTTTCACAACATTGTGGGCCTATGTAACGACCCGGCCATTTTTAACAATATTTTGGGCCTTGTTGGCCAGCTGTTAAAAAATAAAACTACTAAATGCCGAATAATAAGTTATAAAATAATGGTTCCCACAGTCTTAGACCATTTCCCATAGCCACATTTATAACTCAAAACAAAATAAAAAGAAGTCCCATTTTATTACCCATTCTCCTAACCTGACTATCCTATCATACTTTTATTCTACCTTATTTGAGCTGAAATCAAACAATCTTGATTGGCCTACATACCCATGTCGGGATCAAGCTCGATGTAGTTTTATTGGCTGATGGGTCAGTCCATCGTGCCCCCTTATTGGCCGATGGGTTGCCACTATAAAATATTGGGCTGATGGGTCAGTCCATCGTGCCCCCTATTATGTTGGGTTGCCACTAAAAATATTGGGCCGATGGGACAGTCCATCGTGCCCCCTATTATGTTGGGCCGATGGGTCCATTCCATCGTACCCCTATTGGCCGATGGATCCATTCCACCATACCCCTTATTAGCCGATGGGTCCATTCCACCGTACCACTTATTATGTCGAGCCGATGGGTCCATTCCACCGTACCACTGTATTAGGTTGAGCCGATGGGTCCATTCCATCGTACCCCCCTATAGGCCGATATTTATTTATGGACTGACCATTCCATTCTAACATGTCCATTATTAGATTTTGAACAGTGCGGCTAAAAAAAAAAGGGTTTCTTGAAACTAGTCAAACCTGAATTTCATATCTGCCATCTAATTTGCAACCATACAATATCTCAACGCCAAAAGACCTATTGCAATTTATACCAAAAAGTTCCAGCAACATAGCAAGGTATTTCTAATGAATTTATGCGTTGCAACCATGCATGTAAGAGTTCTAATAGAAAAGAAACTAAGAAGAAGTATGAAATACTTACACCACAATGGAAAGGTACTGGAGAGGAGGCAAGAAGGAGTGGACTGCCTTTTCTCCTGAACCCCCTCCTCCTATATATATATGCTTCAACGAGTTCCTCAATTAAATTCTCACACCTATTCATGTATAGGTATTCCCTAGGTTCAACGAGTCCCTTTATTAAATTCATTAATCGGTATTCTCTAGGTTTGGCCTTACGTCTTCTCTAAGGTTAGGGTTTGGCTTTACGTTGAACCGTGACCGGTCTACTTGATAACCAACCATATCCATTGATCGAAAATAATATTTCATAATACTTAGGTTCAAGTCTTGAAATACAAATCATGGTTTTTACAGCCTAGCTGGCCAGGTGTTACTCACATTTGTGGGGAAGCTCTCACTACCAACTCTAGTGCCAGTGCCTCCCACACCCCGGCCGTAGCCTTTTTATGGGGCGGCTATCACTGCACTCCAGTGCCAGAGCCTTGCACACCCTGGCCGTAGCCTTTTTATGGGGAGGCTATCACTGCACTCCAGTGCGATGGAGGAATCGATGTGCCTCACTCACCCCGGCCGTAGCCTTTTTATGGGGCGGCTATCACTACTCCAAAACAATGTCGATGCATTACACAATTTATGCACATAATACGACCCAGTGTCAGACTGAGTCAATTCTTTGACCCCGGTTGCACTCGGTGCAAGGTGGTCGAATTTGGGCTCAGGCCGACCTTGGCTACCAACAAGGAAGATACGATGTTCTACCTATTATACGTACCTGACTTGTGATTTCGTCTGACTGTGACCCGTGAACCCTAATCTAAATGAGGGCATAAAATTATACATTAGTATAATTTTATATTTCATGAACCTACATGCAACTTACATGACTAATATACTATCAATTTTATATGATGTAATTAGTTCATGTTAGTCTTCATTTCTTAATAAATTTTCAGAAATTCTAATGATAATTAATTATTAATTATCATTATCTAAATCCCCATTATCTAATTGATAATTTAATTATTAACATGTCTATTTACAAAACAACTAAGCAATCGACAAGAACCCCATGCATAAGGCGCTGGAGATCTAGCAACTTGGCAGGGTGTCTTCAACAAACCTTGCATGCAAGAATCCTAATGGAAACAAATAAGATGAGGGGTGAAGTACTCACACAGTAATGGGGAGGTCGCCTGGGTTGGAGATGAGGGATGAAATATTCCCTCCTCCTGCATATATATACACTTCAACCATTCCTTCCATTAAAGTCTCATACCCCATCATCCATTGGTATTTCCTAGGTTCAACGAGCCCCTTCATTAAATTCTCATACCCCATCATCCGTTGGTATTTCCTAGGTTCAACGAGCCCCCTTATTAAATTCTCACACCCCATCATCCATATGTATTTCCTAGGTTCAACGACCCCTTCATTAAATTCTCACACCCCATCATCCATTCATGAATAGGTATTTTCTAGGTGACCTTAAGTCGAACCATGACCGGTCGACTTGATAACCAACCACATCGGTTCATCTATATTTATTTCATAATATTTAGGTTCGAGTCTTGTAATAAAAATCATGGTTTTTACAAACAAGGAAAGTATGATGTTCTACCTATTTTACGTACCTGACTTGTGATTTCGTCTGACTGTGACCCGTGAACCCTAATCTGAATGAGGGCATAAAATTATACATTAGTATAATTTTATTTTGCTTGAACCTACACGCAACTTACATGACTAATATACTATCAATTTTAAATGATGTAATTAGTTCACGTTAGTCTTCGTTTCTTATTAAATTTTCAGCAATTCTAATGATAATTAATTATTAATTATCATTATCCAAAACCCCATTAACTAATTGATAATGTAATTATTAACATGTCCATTTACAAAACAACTAAGCAATCGACAAGAACCCCATGCATAAGACGTTGGAGATCTAGCAACTTGGCAGGGCATCTTCAACAAACCTTGCATGCAAGAATCCTAATGGAAACAAATAAGATGAGGGATGAAATACTCACACAGTAATGGGGAGCTCGCTTGGGATGGAGATGAGGGATGAAATACTCCCTCCTCATGCATATATATACACTTCAACGAGCCCCTTCATTAAATTCTCACACCCCATCATTCATTGGTATTTCCTAGGTTCAACGACCCCTTCATTAAATTCTCACACCCCATCATCCACTCATGAATACCATTCCCTCCATTAAATTCTCATACCCCATCATCCATTGGTATTTCCTAGGTTCAACGAGCCCCTTCATTAAATTCTCACCCCCATCGTCCATGGGTATTTCCTAGGTTCAACGGGCCCCTTCATTAAATTCTCACACCCCATCATCCATTCATGAATAGGTATTTTCTAGGTGAACTTAAATCGAACCATGACCGGTCGACTTGATAACCAACCATATCGGTTCATCCATATTCATTTCATAATATTTAGGTTCGAGTCTTGTAATAAAAATCATGGTTTTTACATTGAGGCACTGGCACAAGAGTTGGCAATGGGAGCTTCCCCACAAACGGGGCATAGCAATCACCTGAGTGCAGTGATAGCCACCCCATAAAAAGGCTACGGTCGGGGTGTGCAAGGCACTGGCACTGGAGTGCAGTGATAGCCTCCCCATAAAAAGGCTACGGCCGGGGTGTGCGAGGCACTGGCACTAAAATTGGTAGTGAGAGCTTCCCCACAAACGGGGCGCAGCAATCACCTGAGTGCAGTGATAGCTACCCCACAAAAAGGCTACGGCCGGGGTGTGTGAGGCACTGGCACTGGAGACGGTAGTGGTAGCCTCCCCACAAAAAGGGCTACGGCCGGGGTGTGCGGATCACAGCGGATACCTCCTCCGCATTGTTTTGGAGTACAGCGGAATCGCTCCACCGCATATTAAAATAAACTTAAGGAAATAGTGGAATGTACTTGTTTTGTTTTATCTATTATACTACTTAGTGTTGTAATCACTAACGCGGAATTGCCTCCGCAGGTGTGCAGATACGAGATTAGGTGATTGACAACCAGAGCATGGAGCAAAATAAATATGAGGACTCCTTTCTTTTTTACTATTTGAGAAATAAGTGTGGCTACTGGGAAACGGTCCAAGACTGTGGGATCTTTATATATGTTTTTGTTTAAAAAAATGTTAGACATATTTGCTTAAATTTTGAGTAACACCTTGCCAGCTAGGCCCACAATGTTGTGACAAATGGCGGGTCGTTACAGGTGGTATCAGAGCCTAGTTTCCCTAAAGCTCACATCTTATGACTCAAGTACCTTGTTGAAGAGTCCAATATTTATCTTTCTCCAATGGGGTATGTCATTAGGGAATTAGTGGACTCACTAACAAACCTAAGTAATCATTGGAAAAAAATATATTTTTTTTACATAACGGAAAAAATTTTAGATGGCAGGCACCCGAAGGAAGTCGAGCCAAGCTGCGCAGTCGGACACGAACGTGGAGAGTGTGTTAGGCCAAATTTTGACGGCCATACAGGGACTAGCGCAGGCTTCAGATAATACAAGTTCTGTGATGCAGAACATAGCACAGCAATTACCGGGATTGGTAACAGGGAATGGAGCTCCAAATTCGGCTGCGGGTCCTAGAAACGTCCCAAATGGGGATCAGGGGAGCGCCCAAGAGCGGGTAGGAATAGCTGACCCGGGCGAGCGAGGAGAACTTCCAAACCCGGTGCCACCGGTAGTCCGACAAGTGGTACTGCCAGATGGGGATGACAGTGATCGATACACTGTAGAGAAATTCCGGAAGAACGGAGCTGAGGTATTCATTGGAGGGACTGATCCAATGAAGGCGGAGAGCTGGTTGGACATTACTGAAAAAGCATTTAGAGCTCTCTCTGTGCCTCATCGCCATCAAGTGAGGTTGGCGACATGCATGCTTCAGGAGGAAGCATCCTATTGGTGGAAGTCCATGGAGAAGACTGCGTTCCATCAACGGGAGATTTCGTCCATTCCTTGGGCGGAATTTGTAACAGCTTTCAATGGACAATATTTTCCTGAGTCAGTTGTCCAGAAGAAAGCACTGGAATTTGCCACTCTAACTCAGAAGGATGATTCAGTCCGAGAGTATGCAAAAAATTTCTTGCAATTGGAGAGATTTGCATCTGGGAGTCTGGCAACTGCCCGGGCCAGAGCAGACAAATTTTTCTGGTGGTTGAAGCCCGAATTGAGGAGTAGGGTTGCTACGGCACCAAGAGGCACTATAACCGAAGTGATTGAGGCAGCCACTACTCATGAGTTGGTGTACGACTATGTCCGTGCACAGAAACAGGGGAAGGCTACTATGCAACATAAGAATGCCAATCAGGGTAGTAGCAAAAATAGGTCTGCAGAACACCAGCAGCAGAACTGTCAACGGAATGTCGATGGGAACCGCAAATGGAAGTTTCAGGAGATTTCGTATCGACTATGTAAAAATTGCAACAAGATGCATTCAGGGTAATGCAGGGA